>JAOTRH010012876.1:0-22957 GCA_034768845.1 Heliamphora exappendiculata
TGCCCACACACCGTGATCGTCGTAGTGCGTCCGGGACATACGTGAGAAGGTTGCAAGGTCGTCTTCAACGTATTCGGAACTTCGTGAAACTTTTCGATAAGTTTCATAAAGGTATTATGCTATTTAGATTAATATTGTTCTTTATTTTTCATGGAGAACGCGCACGCCATTTTTTACGGTCACGATGTCGGTTCAAAATTTTTATTTTTGCTCCAATAGTTCGTAGTTGAAGAATCGACCAAAAGGTATTCATTTGAATTAACTGTGGTGGCATGGGTTTTTATTTTGATCATTTGACATCAAAAAGTTTTTATCCAGAGCCTGTTTCGGTGATTTCTTGTCCTGTTTTATTTTTTTTGAAAAATCGTTTACAAATCAATGATCTTGACAGTTTTCCTCCAACGGCATTTCCTTCCTGCCTTGCACTGCGCTCTAATTTTGTCCCAAGAAAAGCTTTGTAGTCCTCTGAAAGCCTGCTGTCAAACACTCTGTTGACTGGAATCCTCAGTCGAGAAGGCCAAGCCAGCTGGTATTGACCTAATAAAGGGGCTCGATGTGCAGAACTATACAAATGACTCACAACAGTATCAGGTCTGATCTGAGTATACCCAAATTGACGAAGAATGCGATATGGATGATAGAACATGGTCAACTTCAAGCCGACCAATAGAACCCCTGAGTGACACACAATAATAGTAGTCATGAGAGTTATCTTTAGCCAGGGACATAGCCAGGAGATGTCCTCCACGGTCAGAGAGCTCAGATAATCCTTCCAAGCATCTTCAGTAGGAGTAGAGGCGGTAAGCTCGACGATAGACAAAGGACTTCATGCTATAGCTATCAAATATGGGCTTCTCGAACAAGTTCACATTCTCCATCAGCCAAACTATAGAGAAATAAAGAAAAAAAGAGAGTTGAGCAAAAAAAGTAGAGAAAAATACAAGAAAAGGGAGAGTTGAGTGGGAAAAGATAGAAAGAAACACAGAAAAAGGAGAGCTGAGCAGAAAAATAGAGAGAAATACAGAAGAAAAAAAAAGTCGAGTGAATATCTATAGCAGTAAAGCACTGCCCGGAAAGCAAGGGGCACCCTCAGTACGAGCCACGTCAAGCCTGAGAAGTGTCTCAGCAAGAACTAGTGGAATGGGATCCCGACCCTCATAAATCTGATAAGCTACATCCACCAAAGAAGAGGTAGCTCATCCTTCAGAACACCACAGAAGAAAATGGGCCAATAAACAGATACAAAGAGCATAACGACACAGGAGCTAAAGGGGTCAGAATTGCCCAATGATCCGAGCCACATCAAGAACTCCATAAGTGAAGCCTCACGCTTGGGGTAGCCACAAAGTTGAGTTAATCAATCCTTGGGACTTGAAAATAGAATAGGAACTATGACTCCGTCCTAAGATGAGATCTCAAGAATAGCGAAAAAGTCTTTTACTATCAGGCACAGCTCCTTATATCCAAAATGAAACATGTGCACATTGGGACCCCAAAGTTAGGTAGCTCCTCTCAGAAGATGCCAATCAATTCTCATGGTCTTCAAGGAGAATTGCACATCTAAGCTAAAGTTGACAAAGTTTTTGCGTTCGATCGAGGAGAACTCGCCCATCCATAACTAAAGGGAGTTGTTGAAAGAATAAGCCATGGAAAGACAAGGAGTATAGAGAATATCTCAGGCAGTGGGGATTTGGACCAGTGGGTCCCCTTTTATAAAGCCCCAAAGAAGAGAGGACCACAGAATCAGCCTTAATTTTTGCACTAAAAAAAGAGCTTCGCCATGAAACTTCATGGCCACGAACTCCAATCTTCCAGGCCGCCACTTTCAAGCATCACGACCGTGAGATATTTCCTCACAGTTGTAACTTTATTTTCTGCAAAGACTTTGACGGCACTTTCCCTCTTTGTTAACAGGCCTAATCCCTTGCCAGGAACCTGTAGCAACTCTAACACAAAAATGGGCTCGCAAGGTAAACATTCAACTAATAAACATATATCATGCATAATAAAAGATTCAAGTGATCAAAAAAAAGTTTTCATATGTATGAAAAAAAGTCAAGCATCCACAATGAACATAATGTAATCTAAAAGCATGAAAGCCTATCCCAATTAAAACAGTAATGTATAAATGTGCAGTGCATCAGTAGGCAAGCAGGCCTAAGTAAAAGAAATAGGCACGTAGGCCTCCATGTACAAGAAATAAAAGAGAAAAGAATAGAACAAGGAAGCAGCAAGGGTCGTCACTCGCACCAAATCCTCTTTCCCTCTCTTCCAAAACCCTAATCATATGCGAAGTATTGTCTAAGTCCTAAGTTCGTGAGACGATCCTTAGATTTTTTCAAGCTCTAGAGGACTAGGCATCCCTCTTTTCTAAAAACCCTAGTCATATGCGAATTATTGACTAGATCCTAAGTTCGTAAGACGATCCTTAGGTTCTTTTCTAAGCTCTAGAGGACTAGGCATCTCTCTCTTCTAAAATCCTAGTCATATGCGAAGCATTGTCTACGTCCTAAGTTTATGAGACGATCCTTAGATTTTTTAAGCTCTAGAGGACTAGGTATCTCTCTCTTCTAAAACCCTAGTCATATGTGAATCGTTGTTTAGGTCCTAAGTTCGTGAGACGATCCTAGGTTTTTTTAAGTCCTAGAGGACTAAGCATCCTACTCTTGTAAAATCCTAATCATATGCGAAATATTATCTAAGTCTTAAGTTCGTGAGACGATCCTTAGGCTTTTTTCCAAGCCCTAGAGGACTAGGCATCCTTTCCTTCTAAAATATTAGTCATACGCAAAGTGTTGCCTAGGTCCTTAGTTCGTGAGACGATCCTTAAGTTTTTCCCAAGCCCTAGAGGACTAGGCGTCCCTCTCTTCTAAAACTATAGTCATATGCGAAGCGTTGTCTAGGTCTTAAGCTCATGAGACGATCCTTAAGTTTTTTCAAGCCCTAGAGGATTAGGCATCCCTCTCTTCTAAAATTCTAGTCACATGCGAAGCGTTGTTTAGGACCTAAGTTCGTGAGACGATCCTTAGGTTTCTAAAACCCTAGTCATATGCGAAGCGTTGTCTAGATCCTAAGTTCGTGAGACTAACCTTAGATTTCCCCAAATCCTAGAGGACTAGGCATCCCTCTCTTCTAAAAATCCCTAGTTATATGTGAAGCATTGTCTAGGTCCTAAGTTTGTGAGATGATCCTTAAGTTTTTTCAAGTCTTAGAAGACTAGGCATCCCTCTCTGCTAAAAAACCTTAGTCATATGTGAAGTGTTGTCTAGATCCTAAATTTGTGAGACTATCCTTAAGCTTTTTCAAGCCCTAGAAAACTAGGCATCCCTCTCTTCTTTGAAACTCTAGTTATATGCAAAGCAATGTATAGGTCCTAAGTTCGTGAGATGATCCTTAGATTTTTCTAAGCCCTAAAGGACTAGGCATCCCTCTCTTTCAAACCCTAGTCATATGTGAAACTTTGTCGAGGTCCTAAGTTCGTGAGACGATCCTTAGGTTTACCTAAGCCCTAGAGGACTAGGCATCCCTCTCTTTCAAACCCTAGTCATATGCGAAGCATTGTCTAGGTCCTAAGTTTGTGAGATGATTCTTTGATTTTTTCAAGCCCCAGAGGACTAGGCAACCCTCTCTTTCAAACCCTATTATATGCAAAGCGTTATCTAGGTCCTAAGTTCATGAGATAATTCTTAGGTTTGTTAAGCCCTAGTGTTCTAGGCACCCTAGGCATTGCTTTCCAGGCACCTCCAGTAGAGTTCTTAAAACTTTAGATTGCTGATTACTTCTTCAGGTCCTGATTCGATCTTTTGAAGTTTTTATGTTTTGCATCATATCTTGTACCTGTACCATGTTTTGCATCTACAATAAATGTATGGGGATCAAGGATTTGCTAAGTCATTCTCTTTACAAATGATTGAAAATAAATAAACAAAGAGAGAGAAATTGGCTAGAGGAGTTTAATGAGAAGTAAATGCTTTCTTGAAGATTTGAGCTTTTGATTCAAGCAATAGAATAGTGTCTAGATCTTCTAAGCTTCAAAAATTAACTCCTTATATAGCCATCTGAAGTAAATGATCGTTGGTGGGTTAATAGAGGCAATTAATGCTCTGAAATCTAACCGTTGGAACCAGCACGAGATTTAAAATCTGTCGTAAGGGTCGACTCAAAACTATTTTGTGTTGACTCAAAATATCTTGGACTTGGTTCCGCGAGTGATTATGTTGACTCATTTCTTCAATGGTGTCGACACAAATTCTATATCTCTCTCACCTACACGTTGATGTCGACTCATGGAGCTTTGGTGTCGACTCAAACATTACTTCATTTTTCTAAGAGAGATCTTTGGTGTCGACTCATATCGTCTTTGGTGTCGACTCTTTTTGTCTGGCAAGCTACTGGAATTTAGGTGTCGACTCATCTTTATTTTTGTGTCAACTCATAAAGTTACAGTAAGCTTCGGTAGTTTTAGAGTTGACTCATTTTGATCTGGTGTCGACTCAAAAAATTGTAGACAGTCTTAGTTTTTTGGGATCGACTCAAAGTCATTTGGTGTCGACTCAAATAGCTTGTTCCTGCAGGGAACCTTTGTGTCGACTCATAAACCTTTGGTATCGACCCGTTTGAGTTGGAGTCAGGAATTGTCTTTGAAGCTCTGGTGTTGGCTCATTTAGCTTTGGTGTCGACTCATTTTACCCGAAGTCAGGAATCTAATGGATACTTTGTGTCGACTCAAATGACATTAGTGTCGACCCAAAGTAGATTTCGGACCAATTCTAAAGGTGTCAACCTAAACTAGTTTGGTGTCGACTCAAATGAGTAACTAAAACGTCTTAGACAAACATGTTAAGGTGTCGACTCATATTCTCAATGGTGTCGACATTCTTGAGAGTTTCAAGCATACTTAGCTTTTAGCTGTCGACTCAATTATCAATTTGTGTCGACTCAAAATGTTCTTTGACTGAACACTTAGTGTCAACTCATTTGATGCAAAGAGTTAGCACAAATGGCTTAAGTTGTTGACTCATGTAATGTTATCACTTACCTTTTTGGAAACATTAAAATATAATCTTTTAAAATTAATTTAATTTAGAAAATAAATTATAAAATTCATCAAAATTTAATTAAAAAACCTTTAGGTTAACAATGAGTATAAGCACTCATAATAGCTATAAGGTATTAACTGTTTTATACAGTCAATATAAAAATACTTACCCCAAGATGATCATGTTCACACACCAAGTCTACTAGCATAGTGAGTTAAAACTTTACTATTCCCTATAATCGAGACAGATCTATTAACACTATGCTACAGTCATATCGATAGTGTATCCAATTCTATCGAAAATTATAAACAAAAATTTATATTCTACAAGAACTGATAGTTTGATCTTATGTGTGTAAACGGAACTCTACACACCAGATCGTCTACTATATAGAATAAAAGACATACATTCATAACATTAAATAAATAATACAGTGCAAATATTACTCATATAAATTTTTATTAAAATGAAAATAACAAAATTTATTAATGAACAAAACAAAAACAAAAATCTATTATATAGAAGTATGATTTTTAGCATATATCTTTAACAAAAACGCGCTCAAGAGCTAATGTACCAAGTAAAAAGGTGTTAGGCACCCACTCTATTGAACCTTGTGGTTAGCCTCTACACATCACCGATGGTACACGAGATTAAGTCTATATATCTAAGTGATGCATAAATGCAAAGTAAACTAACTAGGTACGCTCATATTTTTGAAAACATATATTTTAGTAAAAGACAAGAAGAATCATGCCATACTGTCGTCCTAAGCATGCAGAAAGAAAAAAAAAAGCACATTAATCTATGAACTGGATCCTAGAGATTTCTAATAGTTCATCACTAGCACTATTCAGGATGATAGACTACAATCTCTGAGTTTCAACCCTCGTCTACATCTCTACAAAGCAAGCCACAAATTCCTTTTTAAGGTTCAAACATAAAAGTACTGAGGTGCAGATTAAATTTAGCATGCAAATTTTCTAGAAAGAAAATGAAATTAAAGTTTTGTAGAAAATAGAGTTTTAGGGTTTAAAATCTAAGCATGAGTATCTATAGGGCATAAGTCAAAAAATAGAAAAAAAAAATCATAAAGTATTAAAATACTAATCTAAAACATGCTTAAAATATAAAGAAATAAAAATAATTGAAGAAAAAGAAAAGAACACATACTACTTGTTTGCCCTCTGGCGTGCTGTGAGGACCATTAACTTGTACTCAAACCTGGACGGCTTCGTCCTTCAAACTCCTTGGTTGAAGACTTGAAGTCTCAAACTCGATAATCAACTAAATTCTTCGAAGTACAAAGGCACTGCTAGCTTAGCACTTTGAATTGGACCGAATCTAAATGATTTGTAAAGGGTTATGAAGGGGACTTTATATTAGTTGCAAAAAGTAGATCTTTGAGGTTGCCAACCGATATCAGACAACTTTGGGATAGGTTTTAGTTAAAAAAAAAAGAGAAAATAATGACAGGGCGACATGCCACTAAATGGTCAATCCAGCATGTGGCACAAAACCTAGTGGCTAGTCTAGCCATATGGGCTTTCCAGGACTAATCTTTTCCATTTATAGGGTCCTTTTGAGTGTCCCAAAGGCAATATGGGCTCACCTAAGCTTGAAAACAAAGACTTTCAAGTGCCAATAACTCACTTGAAGTTTTGAATAGCTCAAAATTATGGTCACAATGTGTGAGAAAGAATGTCAAAAAGAATCTATGAAATATGTTTGAAAACAAAGGGGACGTTTGAGGAAATAAGAATTTGAGGCAACTCGCTTGTCGATTCATTCTCACAAAAGACTGGACTTGTTCTTAAAATTGTATTTCATCATTGGGCATGGCTAATCGGGGGGTTTAGGTATTATTCTTGGTCAAAATAGGGTGGTTACAAATGTCTGTCTTTGATAGAGATCATATAGCAATGTGTGTACATGAGCAAATGTCAAAGCCAAAAACAAAATATTCGAAAGGCACAATGCAAAGACAAAAAACCTTAAGAAAAACAACAAAACCAAATTTTAGCCGCACCCATGTATCTTTTAGGTTGCCTATGTACCATTGTTGAGGATTAGACCGGTGTAGTTCATGGGCTGATTTTGTGTAAACAAACAATTTTCAAGAAACATATGTTTGGTGTATCTAGTATTTCCACTAGGGAATGAGTCGTAAAGGCACTTCCAATAAAAATAAATTTGTACCACACGCCTACAGAAGTTAATCATAAAAAATCAATAACAATTGATAACAATTCTCCAGCAATTTAAAACTTTACACGTAAGTAAGAATGTTATTATCTTCAACATAAACAAAGATATCCACGTCAAAATGATACATGTATAACAAGTTACAATAGGACAACCACCAATAAAAGAACATTTATAAATTAGTAGCATAATTGGATAACCGTTTCACTTTATCAAATTTCAGTGCCTTAAAGAACATGAGCAACACAATCTAGCATTTCTTATACAGATCAATGACAAAACACACAATAAGAAAATAACACATTTTCCCCCCATTTCTGATTAGTGACCAAACACAAAATGAACATGTGACCAAAAACTCAAAATTCTGACCATGCATTTCTTACGGTTCGATCTAAATCTCTATCCAGCTGGGTGAAATGAAAAAAATATATATGTTAAAATGATATAAATGGTAATGTCATAAAAAAAGAACAGTATAAAAAAGAAATTTATGTGTGATAAATCTTACATGGCTAAAAATAGTAAGTTATCCATAATTAGAATCGGCAAAATAAAATAAGAGAAAGCAACAATGAGCTATAAACTAAATTGGTCAATCCAAACTAAGTCAATCACGTATAACACCCAAATTTATCAATCCAATCTAAACTACGACCCCATCTTTCAAACTCCAGTATATTTAAAATTTAGACGACATAACACAACCAAAACCAAAATTTACACTTAATAGCAATCACAATCAACTCCTAAGAGTGATAGATTAAGCAGTCACAATTAACTCATTTGATGTCGTGATAAAGCAGAGATGGCTTCCCAAAGAAGGAAAAAGGTTTAGACAAAAATACATGAAATATTACAATCAAACGATCTCCTTAATACACAACTAACTGGGGAGAAAAAAAAACTACATAAACCAATCACATATCATAACAATCAAACGAGATTTTTACCTAAATAAATTGAGCACTAACTGGTATGATGTGTGGTTTTGATGTGGGTTTGGTATGGGGTTGGATGATTTACTTTGGGGTCTTCAAGTCAAAGATAACATTTATAACATAAGGTAGTTGGGATTGGATTGCTTGGATTATTTATGTTTGTTGATATTAGGCTCAAATGGTGCTCGTGGTTATTGAGCTGAGCTGACATTTTCTTTGTTGCTGGGCTTTTCTTATTGCTTTGACTCTTTAAGGAGCAGATATAAAAAAGTATACGAAATTGAAAGAAGCATACGAAATCAAAATCTGAAAAAAAAAGTATATGAAATTGAAATCTGTTACTACAGATCTTTTTTTCGAAAATGAAATCTAATACCAGAGAGAAGGATTTTTTAGGGGTGGGACTAGAGGGGTTAGAGAGATTTTGCAAATGATGATTTGAAGGCATGGGATATGAAGAGAGGGGCCAGATTTAGAACACCAAATGGACCCATCTAAAAACCCTTCCCTTTGACTTATCCACCATTGATGAACCCCAAATAGAAAAATTAAAAAAATGAGAGAGAGCAGGAGAAATGAACGAAAAGAGTTAGGGCAAAGGAATACCTTCAAGAAGACGGCGAATTCACCATTCAAGGCAAAGAGAGAGAGAGAGAGAGCAGCAAGATTGGCCATGAACGGTGGTGGTGAGAGAGAGATTGGAGATGAGAAGTAGAGAGAGAAGGTGAGAGTATGAGATAAAGTCAGAGGGAAGTGAGAGGTGAGAGAAGCCATGGTGAGTCAAAAATGATGTCCGAGAGGCAACGTGTGGTCAGCAGTGTTAGAGAGGCGTCGAGCTCAGTGAGCATGAGAGAAGAGACGAAGAGGGTTGAGAGCTCAATTAGAAATTGTGAGCTCAATTTGTGACGCCCTGTCCTCTGGGCACGTCGGGACATACATAAGTATAGATAAGGACAATATTCTAGCCATTCATTCATATTTCGATATCATAAATATTTTATCATTAAGAGTTTTGAAACGTTCAAAATACATAGCGATTACAATTTTATAAAAGATTTAATAAAAATTACAATAAGCCTGTGAAAACTAAACAAAAGAACCAAAAATGGTGAACATCAGTTTCTTCAATTGCATTGTCAAGGTCGGCTGGTTCCCGCCACTTACCTTGCTCTTTAAAACATTCTTCTTCTTCTTTAGTTGCGACTTTCTCTAAAGATTCTTCTACCTCACATGTGGCATGAATGCCATGAGCTAAAACCCAAAAGCAAATTCCCTAAATCGTCTAACAAACTCACAACAAAATATCCTACAATACATATCGTATAATACCCAGTACAATTTAAGGCAAAAAAGACGTACAATTTAACATTTTCAACAGGGTAAGCATATATGAGAACATTTATACAAGTGCGTGATGCAAATGAATGCGATGAAACCATTTTTTTATTTTCTAACCCAATTTAATCTTAAGTTATTCAAGGCTCTTCCAAACCGAGGTGAACCATTCTAAACCCCATGATCCTAATCACGCTGACCAAGTCTACCGACCGATAAAGAGCGTTCCTTAAGTCGTGGGATGACTACGTTGCGGACTAAGTGTCCAGCGGGGTCATCACTGACGGCAAGGGCGTGAACAAGTTAACCCCTAGGCTCTCGAATCTCAAGTCAAAGTCAAATGCGGGATCGCAAAATCTAACTCCTATTATTATGCCACCCGAACCTCCTTCACCAAATATATATCATAAACAATAAGCTGCATTTAGCACTTGGGGTAAAACCATCCCAAAATAAATCATGGTATATAGACAATATCACAATCAGGGCATTTAACCAATATCACAATATTCCAATTCCATCAACATGATACCAACCCTAAGAATTAGTTTTTTTTCATTCTTTTCTCAAAACAAAATGGTGAACCCAGCGAACCCAACCCAATGGTGTCGTGATATGATATGATATATGCAACTGGTATTTACACTTTACATGTATAAATTAATCATGGCATGGGCTAAAATGACATATCTATGCTTTGCATGGAGTTGTAAACTTATGAGCATGGTCTACAAGTATATGAAGTACAAGCTATATTTGATGTGACTTAGATTGAACCTATTGGCATGGTTTCTATTCATCAAATTGTCAATTTCATATACCAATCACACTCATAATTCATTTAAAACCCATATATTCAAATTCTACAATGTTACACACTACTCATACACTTAACCAAAATTGGGTAATTGTTCAAGCACTAATTTTAAAATTACGACAGTGTTTTGAGGTACCTATATATGGATTTAATTTCTAATTTTTGAACACCAATTAGATACAAATATTTTCTACAACTTTCATGTTTAGCACTAAGATTAGATCCAAGGGTAAAGGGGTCATTTATTTTACTTAAGTGAATATCGTTCAACATTTTAGAGAGAAAAGCACAAAATTTGGGCCTCTGTTGGCCATGGTTTTGGAGCATCAATTCAATGGATATAGTTATGATATTTGGGGAGGTTTTATTTTAAGGTGTTCCCTACAAGTTTCATGTTTTGCGTTAGGAAAAATTATTTAAAAAAAGTTAGTAATTTTGGCCAATTTATAAAAATGGTTTAGTCAGCCTAAAAAGGGTATGCAAAGTGGGATTTCAACAGAGACTACTCAAAACTTTTGGGGTACCATCCGAGGATATTTTGGGCTGATGTTTGCTCAGTATTTAGTCGAATATGTTAGCTACAGTTTTTATGTTTATCACTTTTGGATTTGACTAATAAAAACTTGGGATTTTGGTCTCACAAAAAGGTGTGACAGAGAGCTCTGTAAGTCACTGAATATCAATAGTGACTTTGGAAAGTGTTTTGACCTATCAAGACTTCATATTTTTGGCTCATTGTTGGTGGACAGTAAGATAAATGCGTCATCTACAAGTTTTATGTTTTGACCCAAGCTCAGTTCTTACTTTAACTTAAGGTTTTTAGGTCTGCAACTCAGATTGGTTAAGATGTGACACTTTTTGGAAAAAGTGACATATATGGCGTTCTACCCAACGAAATCACTTTAAACAAATTTTTTATAAAAGGGAACTCAAAAATATAAATCTGGACACAAAAATAACGTTAATATCATTTTTCTACTATTAGTTGTGATATTTTAAAGTTGGTGGCCGAATGTTAGCATGTCTAGAAAATCAGGTTATTTAGGGTTTTGATAGCTTAGCTCATGTTGTGTTTATTTTTGAGGTATTTTCTTTGCATTCATGTCATATACACATACAAATCAAAACTCCAGAACATATCCAAGCCATAAAACTCAAAAGTATACACATGCAAGCACATGCAAGACTTGATCATACACAAACAGTCCATAAACTACTCCTGCGACACATTTTTGAGTTATTTTTTGTTTCTTATTTTTAGGGTTCATTATAGAGATGGATTGAAGACTATCTTATGGGAGAATATCATAAGGTTTTAAGAAATTTACTTACTTGTTTTGATGCTCCAGAGGCTGAGGAAGGGTGGGACTTAGCTTTGTAGCTCATACCTTGAACCTTCCTAGCTTCTCCTTCCTTCTTTCTTCCTTCTCTCCTTCTTCTCTTGAGAACACTTGGAATATTTTTCTTAACTCTCTCTCTCACTATGTTGCACAAAAATGAGGAGGAGAATGAGAGATATAGGGCCTTATTTATAGAAATTTTGGTAATATATTTAATAATTAAGGTGTAAATATTTTTTTAATTTTTTTAAACTTTGATTGGTTGCATGGGATGCGGGAATGCTTTTGAGACTAACACAAATCAGATATGGAAGCTAGGGATTTCATCTAGGGCCTGTTTGGGGCAGACCAAAACCTATTTTGCATTAATTTAGGGTTTAAATTGTATTTTGATACCATTTTGTGCAAGAAAATGCATAAAATATTAATTTTATGTATCTTTTGGTATCTAAACGTACTAAAACCTACTATATTAATGTGTTTATAATTAATTTAGTCTTTTCATGAATTATCATAATTTTTATAGCAACTAATTAAATAAGTATAGGCTTTTAAGTCAATTTAAGCTAGTTTGACAAGAATTGACTTTTTGACTTATTTATTATGTAGAAATTTTAAATAATGATTTGTTTACTTTTGTTAACCTATATTATTATATTATTATGTATATTACTTGTATAAAAAATGTTGGGTCATAATAATGCTTGTTTTGTATTACTTTTTTTCATTTTTGAGCTTAAAATTTCAAAAAGTCACTTTTTGGGTACAAACACCAATGTGGCTGGCCACTAGGGGTATTTTTGTCATTTTTAATGTTATTTTGTCTTTTGTTACTTAATTGTATTTAAATATCTGATTTAAGGTGTTCATGTGTCCATGAGAATTTTTTATTTCTAACTTTATATTCTGTGCTATTTTCTTAATTTAGGATGTTAGAAGTTTTCTTTGAGTATTAGGCTTTGCCTCAGAGTATTTGATCTTTTTAGGATTTTCAAGTCAAATTAGAATTTCGGGTTGAGTTAGGGTTTTCATCCTTCTAGCGACCTAAGATCTCGTCGACTAACTGTTGCTAATACTATAGTTTTGGCTTAATTAAAAGAATTGGGTTTTTGTCATTTTATTTGGGCTCCATTTCTCATCTTTTTCATGAACCATGATTTCTTAGGTCAAGTTGTAAAATTGTGATCTTATGATTTTATGTGGTTCAAAAGTTTTAAATTTTTAATATCAACTGTCCTAAAGGGTTCGGGGTTTAAACCTTATGTCATAAGGTTTCGTTTTTATTTGATTAAAAGATTGTGTAAAATTACACTTGGGTTCAGTTTGTCATTTTTGTAATTTCTTTATCTTCTTGGACTATCTTAAAAAATTTTATGATTGTTTATGATTTTTGATTTTTAAAATTCAGTATTAGAGAATTTTATATTCTGGAGAGTTTTACTTTGAATCTTAGGGTTTTGTTCCTGTCCTAACCCAATTTTGGAGTTCTAGTCTTTGTGGATTTTCGTCGCTAATTCTCATAATCTGAAATCGAGTACTTTTATATGTATTTATTCATGAGTTAGTGCCTGTTGTAAAAAATAGATGAGGATTACCTCGGAGACTTTCATGCAGATAGAGAAAATTGGGGGACTTGCGTGTAATTTGTTAACATTAAGATTGTTAATGACTTCTAGAGTAATTATGGGAGAATTTTATGTTATTTTCGTAATAGATGTGTAGCTTAGCAAGGATATTGTGAGGTGTCTTGGGCTAAAAATGTAATTATCTAAAAGTTTGGGGTTAAACGTGCAATTATTAAAAATTATGAAATATTAAGCCTTTCTGTATGTTTTCTTTTTATTTATTCAGTTGGCACTTAACTTTCTCATTCCTTGAATTTAGAGCCTTATTAATTGTCAACGTCTTCATATTGGATCATTTCTAAAATTTTGTTATTGTTTTGGACTAAACTATAATTTTGCTTTCTCTTATGGTATTTTAGTGTTTTTGGTTCCGAGATTCGATTCTAGGCTAAATCCTTTGAGACTCTTAATCTTGATTTAATCCTAATATGAAAATCTAGTTTCGGGTGATTTAACGTTCTTAATCCAGAAGCTTAGAAAATCGGGTTGTTACATAATCTCACCATTGAATGAACATGAAATATCCAATCGTAGGATCAAAGATACATGACCCATCCATCTTCAGCTGAATTGTATAATAGATTACCTCTGTTATGTTTTCTTGTTTTTTTTGAGTTGGATTAATTGTAAATTCTAATTTAGCCTATTTGTAGAATTATTTGAACATTGTATGCAATGATAATGAGTTACTAATGACATCAGTGACAAAAATTGCTAGAGTTTCCACTGTGTAGAGACCCTTGATATCTAACATGTAATCATCGACTCCCTTAGTCTTCGTTAATATATTCCTAATTCCGTCGCTCTTGTCCAAACTAGATTGGAAGGGAGAATCTTCCATGTTAGAAACATTATGGAGTTGGGCAGTGAAGGGTACTGTAGGGTGCGAGTTTAGGTTTGGTGGGTTCAAAGGATCTCAATTGATATGTGGTGGTAGAGGTATATTATTATGACTTAAGAGGGTCATAAGTATTTGGATTCTCAGGAACACGGCCAGCTACTTGAAAAACTTTCACTTACACATCGGCCATAATGTTTTGAACGTTTTCCATCATCTCCCTCATGTTATCAATGTTCAGATGGTAAGCCATTGGAATGAGTTCCTTGCATCTACACAGTCATTTTGTAATTAAAACAACCTCCATCAATTCTGAGATACGGTCATTAAATTACAAAATGAAAGTCTAAAACAAAACTAGAGTCTCCACTTGATTTTGAGGTTCAAAAACTTATGAATTGTCTCTTTAGATTAGGCTTAGTTATTTATGACCATAGAATGCATTTGGAGGTTAATATACTGAGTGAAAAGAAGTTAGGAAACTACTATGCTCCTTTACTTATCACCAATGGCTCATGAATGCAATGAATGCAAAGTAAACTGACTAGGTAGGGTTGCGTTTTCGAAAAGAAGCATTTAAGTAGAAAATAAGCGGGACCATGGTCATACCGTTATTCCAAGTATGTAAAAGAGAAAACAACATACTAGCTCATGAAATGGATTCTAGAGATTTACAATCGTATTTCGCCATTACTATTCGAGATCACCTACTGTAGTCTCTAGGTTCCAGTCCTCATCTATATCCCTACAAAGTAAACTAGAATCAAATCAAGTTTATTCCTAGGGTTTAACAATAATAGTGCTTGGGTAGGTTTTTTGTTTGGTTCAATAAGAATAGATTTTCCTAATCTAGCATGTAAACATCATTTAGAAGGAAAAAAAATATGATTTTTGTAGAAAACCATATTTTCATGGTCCAAAATCTAAAGTCCACTGGTCATGGGTAAAAAACTAAAAGAATTTATAAAATAATTAAATACTAATATAAAACATGTCTAAAATATTAAAAATAAATAAAAACAAGTAAAAGAAAATAAATAAATAAAATTACCTTAACCCATAGACCGCCTAATAGCCCATCGGCGTGCCTTCAAGATCACGAATTTGAACACGAATTCAAATGACTCCTTCCCATCAAACTCCTCGACACTCGAGCACCCTAAAGACGACTTAATGTTTTAAGTGCGAACTATGCAAACTTGAAAAAAGCTCGAAGTCTCACTCTCAAGAATTGCTTAAGTTCTTCATGGATATTGGTGCACCCTCTAACTTAAGATTTGAATCGAACTGATTTTGTACGATTTGAAAAGCTTATCAAATCGATTCTGAATGATTTGAAAAGCTTAGATAACGGTCTTTTATATCGACTTTGAAAAACCAAGGTTTGTGGTTAAAAGCCGATGTGAGACAAGCTAAAACCTTATTCAACTCGAGAAACATGAGAAAAGGATAAAGACGGGTGGTGACAACTGAGATGGCAGGTTATTTGACTCACACCCCAATGGCAGGTCCAACCATGTAGGCTCCTAGAGTTGATTTTTTGTAGCTTTTTTCCTAGGGCATTTTTTGGTATTTCAAAAATAAAACAAGTTTACTTAGGTTTTGAAACAAGGACTTTTAAGTGGCAACAACAAACTTAAATGTTTGAATAACTCAAAATAAAGGTCGAAATGTGTAAAAATGAGTACTAAAACGAAGTCAACGAAAAAAGTTTATAACAGAGAAGGTGCTAAGGGAAATAGAACTTCCATGCGACTAGCGTATCGATTCTTTCTCATCGAAGATCATACTTGCCTCTGAACTATATCTCATCATCGAGCAAGATTAACCAACGAGTCTGTGCATTATAGCTGGTTAAAATGGGTGTCTATAATATATTTTTATAATAGCATTTAGAAACTTTTCATGCGTCAAAGTCAAGACTCCACAACTGAATAAGGGTAGACTTGTTATTTGATGATTTGGTTAAATTATTATATTTTTTAAATATTTTTTAATGAGAAGAATTGAAAAAATTATTTTTTAAGTCAAAATATGAAAAAATTTAGAAAACACAAATAAGCCAAAATAGTTAATAAGCTAGAGTTAAGGGTATTTCCCGTCTCAAAAAAGTGGTTGCAAAAATGGGTCCTTTGAGACGGTTTATTTACCGACGCAAAAAAAAGACACAAAAAATGAGTTATTTGAGACGGTTTTTGACCATTGTAAAAAATGGTGACAAAAAGTGGCCATTTGAGACCGTTTTTTTACCGTCTAAAAAAAAATGGTCATAATAATCGGTTAATTGAGACGGTTATTTCTAGTTGTAAAAAATTAGTTGTAAAAATGAGTCTGAGACAGTTTATTTACTGGCGCAAAAAAACAGACACAAAAAATGAGTTATTTGAGATAATTTTTTGCCATCGTAAAAAAAATGGTGGAAAAACATGTTCATTTTAGATTTTTTTTTTCTAGCAATAATAGGTTATTTGAGACGATTATTTTTCATCGTAAAAAAATAGTAGCAAAAATGGTCATTTGAGACGGGTTCTTTCCAATGCAAATTTTTTTATAGAAAGATAAAATAAACTAAAAAAAATTAATACTTAATCTAAAATATATTTAAGAAAATTTAAGAATTAATCCTTTTTATAATATCGTAAGAGGATTAGTCTCAATACTTTATTTAAATAAATTTAGTACCATCATATTTAAAATTATTTTATTATATCTAATTTACTCTTATTTAAGAGGTTAGTATTCCTAATTTGGAGTTTGGTGAAATTAATTGCCAAAATTTAAAAAACAATCTTTCCCGATTTAGTCCCGTTGTCGATTTATCGTGCGGCTATTGTTGGTTTGAATGATTCTGAATGGATCTTGTAGAATACTATCGAACATGACGCATTTTCAATTTCAAAAAGTCTAAGATTTCGTATCCTCTCAAATCTGGAACGTAATTTCTATAAAGTGGGTTTCTCAACTGTTGCGATTCATTATCCCACAAATCATTGGTTTCGCAAAGCCATATACCGAAGCTCATTCAAGCTATCATAGGAGGTTGAAGTTTGGTCTAATAATCAAGGTTTTTTCATATTTATATGAGTTTATGGTTTTTGATTTTTCAGTGTGTGATGAATGATTCTTAAAATAAAACAGAGCAAACAACTTTTCCAGTTTAATATCCACTTTCTGAGGTTTTTCTTGTAAAGATCAATGTAAAAAACAGAGCATAGACTTTCTGTATATGTATTCGAATGTTCGTAGTTCCACAAATAATACAAACTAGCAAACCGATCCTCTGTATATGTATTGCATTGAGGAAGATGGATATATATATATATATATATATATATATATATATATATAATTGTATTTTTTTATAATGTATGGACACACCAATGTTTTATATTGCATCACTCATAATATGTTGTCATCATGTTCACAACTCATAAATTTGTCAATAAAAAGTGTATTGATGATCAGTGTGTGAGTTATAAATGATTTACACATCACTGCTAATTGTATCACTCATCTTTAGCACCAGCAAATGTAACAGAAAAGCACTGATAAATGATGACTGATAAATGTATTACAAATATATAAATGTATCACTATAATATTGCATGATTGACCAACGAAGATATGACAAATATTAGGCACGTAATTGATAAATGTATGACTTATTTTAACCCACAAATACTTGAAGCACTTATGAATGTATTATTGATTATTTGTTGACAACTTATGCTTCTACGTATTATAGGACTCTTCCCGTTATGTTTTTCCATAAGAACGGAAAGAATCTGTCACCGCTATCCGTAAGAGTAGGAAGAATTTGAATACATATGTTGGCCAGTTCTACTATACCTCGACCTATCATGCGTCCTACAGTGGTTGCATGTAACGACTCGATTTTTTAAGCCTTTAGATTAAGAACGTTAAATCAATCGAAACTAGGTTTTCATATTAGGACTAGATTGAGATTAAGAGTCTCATAGGATTTAGCCTAGAATTAGATCTCGGAACCAAAAATCGTAAAGTATAAAGATATATCTTAACCAAAAAAACCATCGAATAACCCAAAAATCAATAAAACCAAAAACTCTAGAACCTCACAAGAGAAAGGAAAATTACAGTTTGGTCCAAAATAATAACAAAATTTCAAAAATGACCCAATATGAAGACGTTTACAATTAACAAGGCTCTAAGTTCAAGGAATAGAAAAACTAAGTGTCAACTCAATAATTAAGAAGACAATATACGCAAAGGCTTGATATTTCATAATTTTCAATAACTTCATGTCTAATCCTAAACTTTTGAATAATTACACTTTTAACCCAAGACACCCCACAATTAGTAAATTCATGTTAAGCTACACACCTATTACGAAAGTACCATAAAATTCTCCCATAATCACTCTAGAAGTCATCAACAATCCTATTCCTAACAAATTACACGCAAGTCCCTCAATTCTCTCTATCTGCACGAAAGTCTCTGAGGTAATCCTCATTTATTTCCTACAACATACACTAACTCATGAATAAAATTATAAAAGTACCCGATTTCATATTACAAGAATTAGCGACAAAATCCTACCAAGACTAGAACCCCAAAATTGGGTTAGTATGGGAACAAAACCCTAAGAATCAAAGTAAAACCCTATAAAATATTAAGTTATCTAATACTGGAATCTAAAAATAAAAAATAATAAACAATTATAAAATTATAAGTCAATCCAAGAAGATAAAAAAATTACGAAAAAGACAAACTAAACCCAAATGTAATTTTACACATTCTTTTAATTAAACAGGAATGAAACCCTAAGACACAAGGTTTAAACCCCGAACCCTCGAGGACAGTTGATATTAAAAATTTAAAATCCTAAAATCACATAAAATCATAGGATCACAATCCTACAACTTGACCCAAGAAAATCATGGATCATGAAAAAGATTAGAAATATGGTCCAAATAAAATTACAAATCCCAACTCTTTTAATTAAGCCCAACTAATTTAGCCTAAGAAGAATTATAATTATAGCTCATGAATTTAAACCGAAAGAAATTTTTAAATATGGTCCAAATATGTTAAGCCCAACCCGGTTGATGATCACCCATGTAAAGACCCAATCCAAAACATAGTATTAGCGATGGTTAGCCGACGAGATCTTAGGTCACTAGAAGAATGGAAATCCTAACTCAACCTGAAACTCTAATTCAATCCGAAAATCTTAAAAAGACCAAATACTCAAGAGGTAAAGCCCTAATACTCAGAGAAGGCTCCTGTAAGACCATGTTCTATTTCTTTTTGAGTTATATATATTCGACGTGTTCATTCGTGTTTATATATGCTTTGATACATGTTTGAGTTTAAATATTCATGCTGGGTTGGTTTTCGAGGTTGTTGGGAGTTGCAGTTCGAATTTTAAAAATTTTAAAATATATATATTTTGAAAGCCTATAAATATCTGGAATTAGATATTTTTAAAAAAATATTTTCAAAACTTACTAAGTTTTCTTCTTTTTCTCTTTACATTCTCTCTAACTTCTCGGGGACCCGGGGCTTGATTTTTGACGGTCCAACAGCCAATTCTTGTTGGCATCGTGGTCTACGCATCCATCCGGACATAATTTCATTTCGACGAAGCTCGATTTTTCACGTGAATCGAGACGTCGAGTTTTCAACTCACCGAGGTAGGATTCTAGACTTTAAAGTTGTTAGAAGGTATTATATGTAATCTTATGCATCTTTACCATGTTATATTCATGAAATGGTGTTCATGTTTTGGGAAAAGTTAGGTTTTTAATTTAAAAACCTTTTTCCGTCGTTTCGGTTGGATGAAAATGGTGTTGGATGTTTCTTTTGAGGCTTTTGGTGATAGGCTTGGACGTGTGTGAGTTCGAGGGTGTTGGATAGAAGCTTCGAGGCTTCGTTTGGGTTTAAAAGAGGCTAATCGTAGCTCAAAAATATTTTTTGGGTAGAGTCAGTCGATTGGACCAGGAAGGTCAGTCGACTGAACAGTGTTGGGCTTTTGGGCCTTTTTCCAATGTGTTTTTCAGTCGACTGGAGGGTGGGTCCAGTCGACTGGACTTTGGGGTTGAGTCTCAACTTCAAAAATGTTGTGATGAAAATATGTTTTTACACGTTTTATTTGATCTCCATGGTTGATGGATTGGATATCTTTTTATACATGTGTTGTATAAATTGTTTTACGAATGATTTTTAAATATTTTTCTTAGATGTACCATGGCAGTGGGTGTGTTGAGTTGGGCTTCCATTACTCCACGGTGAAAGTTTGAAAGCGTGCACAGAGTAGGTCCCTGCGTGCCTTTGGGTTAATCCCTGTAAACGAGGTTGGTGGGTGCTTAGTGCCCTCGGGTTATAAACCCGTAAACTAAGTAGTTGGTGGGTGCTTAGGGTCCTCGGGTTGTGAACCCGTAAATTAAGTCAGTTGCCTCAGTGAATGGCATTGGTTGCGTTGTCGTAACTCCGTATAGAACTTGTCATTACCGAACAAGCCTTAAGTGGTAACTAAGGTAATGGACAGGAGTTTATAGTTGTTATCTTTGTCTGTGCGGCAAAGTCGGTACATAGGATCACATTTTATCTCTTTCTCTTCGGTTGTGTGACCCGAGTGGAGAATACTGCATTTTTACTGCTTTTTCTTAACTGTGGCATGATATCTGTTAGGATGATATGCATAGTTTTAAGGATGAAAAACTGATGGTTTTTTAGAGGAAAACCTTTTAGCTCCTGTGGTTGAGCTTATGTGCTTATGATTTTAAAATATTAAGTGGTAGAAGAATTTAGTCACAAATAAATTCTACAGTCTCCATTACACGTTCATAGGATATGTGATTATAGCTCGCGCGCCGATTTTGACCTTCGGTCTCCATAAAGAAGAGTTATAGTCATGGTATCTCCGGAACGAATTTTTGAAAGAAGTAGATTTGAAAATAGTGCGAAGTAGGGTTTGTTCACACTGGGCCTGGGGCTTTAACACGGTATTTTCAAATTAAGAGTAATGGTTATACACTTAACCCGTGAATAAAAATATCCTCCCTAAGGAGTTACTGTTTTTATTTGTGGTGACCAAAATTTATTGACTATTTAATTTACTTGGAATGTCCTATATCAAGGAATGAAAAACTTAGTAGTTTTTTGTTCGTTAATTGTTAGATGTCCACACTACGTGGCCTATCAATTGATGTGACTCTGGACCGGTGATTTTTTACTATGATATTTGGTTCCGGCAGTAAATTAATAGACTGGCATGTCTGTCCAGACGGGTGTTGATTAGTAGCCGTCCACACTACGTGGCCTGCTTAATCACGAAGGATTCGGGCTGCCAATAATTCTTTTTTAAATTAAAAGGTTGAGGGACCCTAATTTGATAAAAGAATTAAAAAGTTTTCTCTTTTGTTTATCAGGATTTAATAATGGGATCATTCAATCCACTAGCGGCAATTCTCAAGGAATATAAACTTACTGGACCAAACTTTATCTCATGAAAATGAAATCTCGATATTATTTTAGCTTTTGACGACTATAGGTTTGTGTTGCATGACGCCTGCCCTCCTGCTCCTCATAATGGATCCACCGAATAGGAGGCCCAGGCTTATGAGAAGTGGAAGAAGGCTGATCAGACGGCTAGCTGTTACATCCTAGCATCTATATCGGATGTGCTGCAATGCCAGCATCTGTCTATGGCATTTGCAGCTGAGATCATGTTGAACCTTACAGAAATATTTGGTGATCAAGGTCGGGCAGCAAGGCAGGTGACCATGAAGGCTCTCATGAACACAACCACAGTTGAGGGTACACCTGTTAGGGACCATGTTTTGAAGATGATCGGTCTTCTTAACGAGCTGGAGGTCCTTGGACCGAAAATTGATGTGAAATCCCAAATCGATATCCTGCTCCAGTCACTGCCTGATTCATTTCAACAATTCCGCCTATAAACTACACTATGAACAAACTAGATTTTTCTCTGGCGAAATTGTTGAAAGAACTACAGGCAACGGAAGGTGTTATCCGCAAGCCAACCCATGCATTTGTTGCTGAAAAGGCTTCTACTTCTAGGCCAAGAGGTGGCAAGAAGAAGAAGAAAGGGCTGCAATAGGAAAATACAAGGATGGTTGGCAAGGCTAAGCCATCACTTACCAAGGCGAAGGTAAAGGCGCCTAAGGGCAAGTGCTATATTTGTTAGAAACCGGGACACTGGAAGAGGGATTGTCCTGACCGGAAGAACAAGCAAGTTGCAGGTATTGCCCTTTTTCTAGTAGTTGAATCATGTTTACCAGTTGTATCTATGGAAACCTGGTGTGTAGATACGAATCATGTCTGCAATTCTTTGTAGGGGTTCCAGGTAACCAGACAGCTCAGAGAGGGCGAGGTCTACCTTCAGATGGGGAATAACTCCCAGGTGTCTACTATTGCAGTAGGAGAAGTAGTTCTTTATTTCATTTAAAATAAATATTTAATTTTGAAGAACATTTTATATGTACCCCAAATCAGGTGGAACTTAGTTTCGATTTCCTGTTTGGGGAATGATGGATATTTTGCTTTTTTTAATAAGCTTTCATGCAGTATTATGGTTGGAAAATAATTTATCTGTCGTGGTACATTGAAAAATGCTCTTTATATTTTACACCCTGTTATTTTTTGCAGATAAAAACAATGAGGTGAATAATTTACATGTTTTACTACTTAAAAGGAAAGTTTTCTCCTTGAACCAAATGCTACTTTGGCATATTCGTTTGGGTCATGTTAATCTAAAAATGATACAAAGACTGGTTGAAAATGGACCTTTAGGTTCATTGGAAGTGGAGGCAC
>JAOTRH010012887.1:0-94442 GCA_034768845.1 Heliamphora exappendiculata
TATATATATTTTACTGAAGAACACTCACGGAGTGCCTAAGATACGGTATGATCAAATTCAGGTGTCCACACCGATCGAAGACCTTTCTGATACCATCTACCTTATTTTCATCACTGAAGTCGCCAAGATAAACCAAATATTCAGCTTGGTTAAATTGCAATATCTACAAGGTGGAGTCAAATCAAACGACGATTTCCTAATTTAATAGATGATTGGCAACCAATACACTTTGACGAATAGAGAAAGTGACGGCAGTAGTACTGATTTGAGTGTGGTGAACTAGAGATAATAGTAGAATCAAAATTAGTAGCACTTATCTCTATGGTGATTTGTTGAATTTAAACTAATATAAAAAAAATTTTGATGTATGTCTTGTATTTTATAAACTCATATAATTAAAAATTTTATAATTATATGCATACTAGAATTTTAAGATTTGCTTATAAATAGAAATTTTATAATTTTAGTAAATTTATAAAGAATTGAATCAAATGAGTAAAAATAATGTTGGGAGATGCGAAAAAAATACCAGAAATATTAGGATAATTTTTGAGTAAAAAATAGAATTTGTTTAAAAGCTCAAGTTTAATACTATTTTTGGGTCTTATGATTGTATATTTTTCGATTATAATAGATTAACTCTTTTATTTGTGAATGTAAACAAATTATACCCAATCACATAAATCTCAATGTAAATCTTTTTTAATGTATGCATAATTATTCTTTTAAATTTTAATTTGCATTCGCGAATTGATGATGTAGATGTAAATCCCAACAACAAAGGATTAGATCTACGTCGACAAATCCGTCTCCAGGCAATTTTTTGTTAGGAGAGTGCACGTGCGGCACCAACCCCGTGGTAGGTAAGCTTAAAGCTTGCACCTAAATTTGGGGGTTGGTAGAAAATAGTGATCACATTAATTTTCTTTTCAGTGTCCTTATTCCATTGTTTTGCAATTGGTTTAAAATTAATTTTTTATTTATTATTTTTAAATTTGAAAAATTAAAAATATTTTTTTTTCAATTCAAAATTTTTTAATCTTTTTGTTTTTTACATATTTTTTAATATTTTTTTAAAAATATCATAACTATTTTTATATACATTTATTTTTTTATAAAAATTATATTTTTAATTATATTTATTCATCAAAATTTATCAAAGAAAATCTATATTGAATATACAATTATTTTAAAATAAAATTTTAAAACTTATAACAATATTAAATAATTTTTTTTGTCTTTTAACTTAAAATTATTTTAAATCTTTGTCTTAAAAACTATTTATATCTCAATCAAATAAATTTTTTAATATTTTAAATTAAAATGACTTGAAATCAAAAAATCACATTGTGAAACCAACCCTTAATATAAGCTCTTCATTTTTTATTTTATTGAGCTGAGAGATATATATATATCAGGAGAGAGAGAGAGAGAGAATCAGAGAGAAATATGGAAGGAAGATCGGAAGAAAAGAGGATGAAGATACTATGTCTCCACGGATTTAGAACCAGTGGAAGCTTTCTGCAAAAGCAAATCAGCAAATGGGATTCTTCTGTCTTCGCCGATCACTTCCACATGGTATGCAATGCTTCTCTCTCCCTTTGCCTTCTAAATCGCATTCAATATGTATCGGAATCACAAATGTATCAATCGAAATTGGATAGAATCAGCTAATGTATTAAGTATATATGGATATTGAATATTCAAAATTCCATAACCTTACTCTCTACCTAATATATATAGACGCCTTCAAATCTCCCTCCCGGCTCATATATGTATCAAATGCTGTACATCCAAGCTGCGTCTACGCATAATTTTACGCCACATTTGGGATCTTAATTTTTTTAAAAGATTTTTTCTGCTTTTATATTAAAAAGTAAAATATGTTAAATTATTTAGGACAGTATGACTTTTCAGATTTTAAAATTATTTGATCTGATTTCTTTAATTTTTTATTGTTTTTTAAAATGTCTAATATATATGTTCTTATTTTCTTTACTTTAAAACTTATTTGAAATAACTTTTTAACATTATTTTTTGAGAACAGAGAGAACTTTTTTTGGTTGAGGGTATTATTATAATTTTGTATAATAAGTTTTTTTAAAATTTTGTAATATGCGATTATTTTTTCTTTGGAAATAAGAAGAAACAAATTGAGACTTTTTTTTATACCAAATAGTGCACTTTAAAAGCTAAGTTTTCATTTCATCAAAAAAAAAAAAAGAGCCAATATTTTATTTCATTTTATTTTATTTAAAAAAAATTATTTTAAGTGAGCCCAAACAGGCTCTTAACGGATACCTGGGTGGGATGTTTAAAAGGTCAATTTTTTAAATTTACCTAAACATCGTCTAATTAGTTGGCCGCATTGGTCGGCTCATGTGAAAACAATTAAATCCTAGTTTGCCCCTTTAACCTACTTTATTCATATGACTTACCATTTCTGAACTTTCTAAGCTAAAAACTGTAAACTGTTAATTAAAAATGCCAAAAAAAAAATTATCTCTTTTTGAATTTGAATATTTCAATTAATTTTGATTTTTATACCCTGCCAAAACACTACAGGAGTTTCCAGATGGAATATTTCCTGCAAGAGGCAAATCTGAGATAGAGGGCATCTTCCCACCACCTTACTTCGAATGGTTCCAATATGACAAGGTACATTTTCCATAGGTTGTTTGGCTCCTGACTTAAATTAAAGTTGTTTTTTTTTCATCTTTTAATTTAATGAGGCCAAAAAGCTCATTAAAACCAGTTTGTTTGTTTCAAATAAACTATTTTTAACTGTTTTTAATTTTTTCTTGTGAGAACAAAAGTCATTTGAAGCTAGATAAATATATATTTTTTTGGATCGGGCTAAAAGTCAGTTGCCAAACAAACGTTATTGCAGGAAATAAGCAAAAGACTTGACTTTAAGCCGGAGCCTAATGGGCACGCAAAACCAAATTTCTTATGAGTTTTCTTAAGATTGAATGAGATGAGACTTCTAAATCATAGTTCACATTTTCTTGGGTGAACATTTGTTTAATGCTAATTCAACGTGATCAGGACTTTACAGAGTACACAAATTTAGAAGAATGCATCTCTTACTTGTGTGAATACATCACTAGCAAAGGCCCTTTTGACGGATTGCTTGGCTTCTCTCAGGTAATAATTAAGATCATGCATACATGCTTTCTTCTCATTGAGGAACCACATAAAAAAAAAAAGACAAAAAAAAAGGAAAGAAAGAATAAAAAACTACTTCCCATTTACATGAAGTTGAGTGAAACACGAGTGAAACAAAACATAAAAAAAAAAAAAAAAAAAAGAAAAAGAAAAAATTAATGTTGTCATTGATATTTGACAGTTGTTGGAAGTCTTAATTACCCAAATTAAAACTTCTTCAACATGAATGATACATACTACACTGAATCTTTTTCAATCTTTTCTGTCTGGCTCAACCCCATAATTGACATCTTTTAACTCTAAACGACAATTGTTATGCTTGGCCTTAAAGGTTCATTTTAGATATTGCTCGTACTCTTTGGCCATACATGTTTGTTTTGAAGAATAGAAAGTTCAATTGAACTAATAGTTCAAACTAAATTTGTGTCCCATATTTATTTGTATTTTTTGTGTATGTACTAATTGTCTAAATTGCCTACTCAATCCCTCATATTTTCATATGAGGGACAAGTGTGAGTGAGAAAGGGCCGGGTAGATAGGAAAAAAATGAGGATAGAGAGATTAATTAAAATGACAATTTTACCTTTCAATCTTACTTTTGTAATATTTTTAGATTTTATTTTGTATTTTTAAATGATTTTTTTACATCTTTATTTGCATTTTCTTAAAATCAAAGTCTCTGAAATAGTCATTAGTGACTCTTTTATTATTTTTATTTATTTTTCTAGATTTTTAACTTTTACTTTATTTACATTTTTTGTTCCATTTCTTAACTAGGTTAGTTAGGATTAAGTTCTAATATCAATTTTTTTGGGTAATTATATAATATCAAATTTCTATTTTTAATTTTTTTACTTTATCGATCTTTTTTTTTGTTTTATTAAACTTTTAAATTTTTTTAGTCTTATTTGACAATGTTTCAATTATATTTGCTCAATACATACATAATCAAATATCCTCCTACAAAGGCAATATTGCAATAAAGGCTTCATTTTTTTTCTTCTTTTTTTGTTTAAGAAGAAATAAACAAAAGCTAACATATCACAGCATAGTAGGGATGAATAAAGAAATCTTTCTTTGTGAATTATGTTGAGAAAAGTAATCAAAATATTTGTAGCATAATAAATATTTTTCCTTTCTTTGTACGTGATAATTAGATGGGTTCAACATGAATAATATAAGTATGCAACAATCAAAAATTCAGAAATTGCAAGATACTAAATTTTTACATGAAAAACTCTTATGGAAAAAAATTATGAGACCGAAGTCCAATTCCAAGTCTTTATTGCGTTAAATAATAAGATTAAACAAATTTACTCTCTAGTCATACTTAGATAATAATATCAATAATAATATTATTGGGCTAACACAAATATCTAATATCTTTACTGTATGACAGATTTCAACAAAATACAGTGGCGACGGCACAGCTTGTGCTGTGGCTTCAAATGTATCCATTGGATGAGTGGGAAAAACATTACT
Source organism: Heliamphora exappendiculata (assembly GCA_034768845.1). Lineage (NCBI taxonomy): Eukaryota > Viridiplantae > Streptophyta > Magnoliopsida > Ericales > Sarraceniaceae > Heliamphora > Heliamphora exappendiculata. Next base: position 4,651 of record JAOTRH010012887.1, read on the forward strand.
ACGTATAATTTTTTAAAATTTTATATATGTCACAACTGTAAAATAAAAAAGAAACTACTTAATTTTTAGGAAAGTTTTAAATGAACACACTTTGTTACTATTTGCACCTATCAATATAAGTTTTAATGCATAATGTATAATTTTTAATGCACTTAAATAGTGTATAAAGTACAAAATAGTTAGACTTTATCGACTCCCAATAAGCCAAATCCCAAATTATGGAAATTGTTTCTCTCTCTTCATTTTCATGGAAACTATTTCTGTAGGGACTTGGTCTATTTTAATTTGAAACATTTGTTTGAACCTTGTGAATTAATACTTAATTATGGAAATGGACTAAAAGTTTGATCACGAGTATGATTGTGATGGTGATTATGTGCTTGTTTATGCATGAATATAATTTTTATAAATAAATTGAACGAAATGTGGAGTGTCGAAACAATTTGGATTGTATATATACATTTTCCTTTCTTGGTATACCCTCTAGCAAAGGACCGCTCAAACAGTCTCAAGACCGATCAAGCTGCTTGAGCTGTCTATGACTGGGGACGACTTTAAGTTGCGGGTTTGGCCTTCTCTCTCTCTCTCTCTCTCTAACCTAATATTTCAAACCCTAGAACACTCTTTAGTGTTCCCCTGAGCTTCCTTTGGTCCACCGGAGATCAATCCTTGCTTCCCTTCCGATCGAGTGCTGTTGGAGAAGTCTTAGTTCGTGTTCGGAGTTCTACCTCCACCCACCCGTTGGAGTTTTGGTTGATTGGGACTTGTTAGGATTGGATTCAAGTGGCTTAAGCATAAAAAAATGTAGGATCTATGACTATTCTTGAATCTTTATTTGATATGAGTTATATATTTGAATATATATACATGAAAGAATAAAAATTGATGTTTTGAAACCCTAGGCTAAGGTTTGGTGGTAGAGCTTGTTAATTCTCGAAATTATAGATGATTTAAGATGAGTTTAACTTGCTGTTGTGGTTGGATACGATTGGATTTGAAAGATGAGAAGTTGGGGTTTGATTTTTGGGTTAATCCTTGAAAAATTAAAAATTTTGAGATTAATGAACTCAATAATAAAATTGGTTAATGATTTGGTAAATTTTAGATTGTAGGAACCTATGTGCATATATGAAATCCATAAATGTGATGATATATGAAATGATGAATTGGGGTTTGGGTAAACTATGTGAGTATAATGAGTTTCTTTGGGACCACAATGTGTTGGTTGGAGTTTTAAGCTAATTAAAATCAGAATATGTGAAATCTATAGAAATTGAGAACATGTAATCTTTATTAACCCTATGTGTGTTGGGTGTTGACGAGAGAAACAATACTTGGGTTGGACTCGTGTTGAGATTTGTGCTATGATGAAGTGAAAAGGACGGATTAGGATATATGGATCGTTTAAGTTGGGCTTGAATAACTTCTCGGTGAAATACTAAAAAACTATACAGATTGGGTGACCTATCCTTCGGCTAATAAACGAGAACAAGGCATTAGTCGTGGCGGGTTATAGAATGCAACGTTACTTAGCGGGCCTCGCATGGCCTGGTCGGTAGTAACGCAGCGTGGGTCTATAAGCTCGTCCAACGTTGGCTCTTAGTATGTAAACCACGAGTTGATTGAGATATGAGATGATGGAAATAACGTGTGTGTGCATATGCGTGAGTGGTGAATTTGACAACTTGAAATGGGTATAATGAAATGTGAATAATGACTAAGTGATGGGTTTGTCTTGCATAAGAAAAATCGATTATGTGAATGAAAATTTAGTAAAAATCAAAAGTTAGTTTTGATAAAATTATGTGTTGAATTTCACATAACTATCATCGCATGTCATGCATTTATTCATTGTTAGTCAATTTTCTACGAGTCTCGGCTTATATTGTATAAATCTTTTCATGCGATAGCGGGAAGAGGGGTACGAATTAAGGAATGTGGTCATAGGACCCATTTGTTTTATTTTGAAGTATTTTAGAGAATTATATGTCCTTTTATATCATCTTTTGAGATTTAGACGATTATAAATGCAATTCTTTTAAATACTTTGGAGTGGTTGTAAGTGGGTTGGTGTAACCATTGTTGTAAGGCTGTAGGCTATGAACTTATATTTTTGTATGCATGAAAGGACATTTGTTGCCGTTTTGGAATGTTGTATGATGGGTAAGTGTTGGTTTCTTAAAGTTGAAAATGTTTCCTTATCCTTTTTATCTCATATCTATAAAAATTGGTGGTATAAAAGGCTTATTTTCATAAATATTTTAATGTGAAAATCAAGTTTTTAGAAGCTAAACACGAGGAAGGAGTCCATAGTTGGACCGCTCAATAGACCGCTTGAGCGGTCAACCAGGTCTCTTGGTTTCTCAATGTTGGTAAAAAATGCAGTAAATAGTGAGAGCCCGCTTGAGCAGTCTTTGGATCGATTGAGCGGTTTGACTGGGTGAGCAATTTTTTATCTTTTTGTTTCAAATACTATTTTTCAAAAGGGGTGTTTATCCAATATTTAAACCTTCTTTTGTGTCCCTTTTTACTTCAAATTATAGTTTAGTTTTGTTAAAACTTTTCTCTTTCCAGGCACTTCTCTCGTAAATCGTTTGGGTTTCTATTCTTATAAAATTGGGGCATGACAAATTGGTATCAAAATTCTAGGTTCGAATACCTGGGTATCGTGGGAATGGTTAATCCATTGCGTGAGAGTTGCATTGATGCGTGGCATTCATGTATTTGTGTGTTAGCATGATATATCTTTCAAGTAACCTGACGTTTGCATGCTATGTGATAGTTGGGTATGGAGGTTAGATTTCTAGGATGATCTGTCATGCCCTCGGGCGTCTGGTCGACTAGTTCGGGGTTCGAGTTAGAAAGGCGTTTGCCCGACTTCCATTCTAACCAGAGATCCAAACTAGTTATCCAGTTTGATGTGTCATTCCAATTAACCCTCCTCGTTATGTGAGGTGTGTTGATGTTATGATACGTGTTATGTGATAACATGATGAAGGTAATGATGTTTGTGGGAGATGAGTTAGTTTAGGCTGTGATATTGATAACTCTTTTTATTCCTTCTTATATATAGAGCGATGTTGTCCAGACAAGGTAGAGGCCGAGGTTGCGGCCGAGGTCGCACATATGACCAGGTTTCGAAAGAAAGGGACGTGCATGCCCTGTAGGAACAAGTGGGCGGCATTGACTTTGTTCAGGAGATGCTCATTACGATGAGCGCTTTTGCCGAGGTGGCTAGGGGTGGAATAAGAGCTCCCGAGCCAGTGGCCATAGTGGTAACGAGAGAATTATGGCGGTTGGATCCCCCAACCTTCTATGGGGAGCCGAACCCTAAAGTTACTACTGAGTGGTTAGAGGTGACCACGATGATCTTCGACAGCCTAGAGATCATGGAGGATGAGTTACGGGTAAAGTTGATGGCGTTCTAACTACGGGAAGATGCAAGAGAATTGTGGAAGTTTGCCAAGACCACTGTAGAGAGCACATGGGCCGCTTTCACTACGGTCTTTCTGGAGAACTATTTCCTAGGATCATCGAGGGATACCTACTGTGAGGAGTTTCTTGTCCTCATTCAGGGTACCTTGTCAATGGTTCAATATGAGGCCAAGTTCGCGAATCTGTTGTGGTTTGCACCGATGATGGTGACAACGAAGGAATTATGCACTAAGCGGTTTGAGCGGGGTCTTTGGCCCGTCATTAAGGACAAGATTGCAGCTTTGGGCTTTCAAGTCTATATCGAGTTAGTGGAGGTTGCCATTCGGGTTGAGAATGCTATGGCCGAGAGCCGAAAGATCAAAGAAAGTAAGTCACATCAATGGGGTTCTAGTGTGCAGTCAGAGGGGAGCTAGTTAAAAAGGTAAAAGTTAGGAGGATCGAGTTATTACCTTATGGGGTCCCAGCCGCAGCCACGGTCAGCAGCTCCACGATTGATGGGATCATCTGGACGTTCGAAACGTCGAGAGATAGTTTGCTTCTTGTGCAAACAGTTAGGGCATCGTGTTAGGGAGTGCCCACAGCAGGGACATTAGCAGAGTTAGATTCGAGAGAGGGTCCCATATTCTTGCTATCAATGCGGGCAGGTAGGTCACATGTGTCGGGATTACCCTCATTGAGGTAATGCACAAGGCATCACTTGAGCACAACAGGGACAAACGCCTCATGGGTGATTAGGCTACGAGCAGTCGCAACAGCAGTCAGGAGTGCAGTCAGTTAGGATAGCAAGAGAGGCTACTTCAACCCAATTAGTGAGACAATCGGGAGCTATGGGCTGAATCAGGAGAATCAGGGGCAAGTGTATGCCTACGTGTAGCCTAGTACGTCGTGCCACCTGGCGTGCCAGATGCCGCAGTCAGCCCGTTGGATTGTTCGAGGTACCTTCTTAGTGTATCGTTCATGGGCCAATGGTCTCGTTGACAGTGGAGCATCGCATTCGTTCATCTCATCCGCATTTGCATCTGCATTGGGGCTAGTGGTAGATGTTTTGGGTAGCACCATATGCGTTGAGACATCGATTGGTGAGACTAACATATTAAGACGCGTCTGTAGAGCCTATGAGATGGAGGTTGTCGACTACTGTTTAGTGTTCGACTTCATCGTGCTCGATATGACTTCGTTCGACATCATATTGGGAATGGATTGGTTGACCATCTTTCGCGCTTTTGATTGACTGTGATCAGCGACGAGTGTTTGCTTGCACCCCAGAGGGAGAATCCTTTTATTTTGTGGGTGACAAGGACGACGTTTTAGTGCCTAGACCTCATAGTTTGTGGAGCCGTGATAGCCTTAACCTCATTTTCTCCGCCTTGTCGACTAGTGAAATTAATTATACTCATGGGGAGTTTCCTTCCGTTGTGTGTGAGTTTCTGGATGTCTTCATAGACGATTTGTTTGAGTTTCTGCCACGGCGAGAAGTGGAGTTTTCCATTGACGTCATCCCGAGGACTCTCTGTTTCTATGCTTTCATACCATTTTTCACCAGCTGAGTTGCTAGAGTTGAAGGTGCAGGTTCAAGAGTTGTTGGACAAGGCTTTTATTCGTCCTAGTGTGTCGAATTGGGGAGCGCCAGACTTGTTTGTGAAGAAAAAGGATGGGTCCTTGCATATATGTATCGATTACCGTAAGTTGAACCACGTAATCGTTAAGAACAAGTACCCTAGGCCTCGTATTGACAACCTGGTTGACCAACTAAAGGGTTTGTGTTGCTTCTCCAATATAGATTTGAGGTCGAGTTATCATCAGTTTCGAGTCAAGGAGGAGGACATTTAGAAGACAACCTTTCGTACTCATTATGGGCATTTCGAGTTTCTAGTCATGCCTTTTGGACTGACTAATGCACCGGCGACGTTTATGGACCTTATGAACCGTATCTTTCACCTTTACCTCGATCGGTTCATAGTGGTGTTCATGGACAATATTGTAATTTATTCACCATTGGAGGAGGCGCATGAGGAACATCTTAGGATTGCTCTACCATTGTTGTGAGAGTATTGTTTGTATGCCAGTATGACAAGTGTGAGTTCTGGTTGCTTGAGGTAAAGTTTCTAGGGCATGTGGTTTTTGGAGATGGAGTGGCGGTGGATTATTCCAAGATAGAAGCCATGATGGATTCGGAGAGGCCAAAGAACGTATTCAAGATTCGAAGTTTCTTGGGTTTGGCAGGTTACTAACGGGAATTTGTGAAGGACTTCTCTAGGTTTGTAGCACCTATGACACGCCCTACGTGAAAAGAAATTAAGTTCGTATGGCCAACGGTTGTGAGCTCATCTTCCAGACGTTGAATGAGAGGTTGACCAGTGCATCAATTTTGATCATTCCGGAGACAAGACTTAGCTATGCCATTTATTGCGATGCATCGCAGAAAGGCTGAGGTTGTGTGTTGATGCAATAGGGTAAGGTGGTTGCCTATGGGTTGAGACAATTGAAGGTTCATGAGAAGAACAATCCCACACGTGACTTGGAGCTCGCGGTGGTGGTCCTTACTCTAAAGACTTGGAGGTACTATTTGTATAGAGAATTCTTTTAAGTGTTCTCGGATCACAAGACTTTGAAGTTCTTAGTCTCGCAGAAGGATCTAAATCTGCAACATAGGAGGTGGATGGAATTATTGGGAGATTACGATTTTGGTCTATAGTATCATCCGGGCAAGGCCAATGTGGTGGCTGATGCTGTTGGTCGAAAATCTTTGAGCACGTTAACACACATGGCCGTTAAGGAGTGGAGTATGCTTGGGGAGGTTGGTGAGTATAACCTGTAGTTTGACGAGTTCAGCGATAGTGTTACCCTGTTCACGGTGGTTTTTCAGCCCACCCTTATTCACCACGTTGTGGAGGCTCAGCAGTCAAATGTGGAAAGCCTGATGTTTTGGGAACAAGCATTGAGTGGCGAGGATGCCAAGGAGTGGACTATCCACTCCGATCAATGTTTGAGGTTTACGGGGAGGTTCTTCATGCTGGAGTCGTGTTGTGATGACGTGCTTCGTGAGTTTCATCATTCGTGCCTTGCAGTACATCCGGGTGGCACCAAGATGCATCATGATGTACGTAGACAGTTCTGGTGGAGGGGTATGAAGAAGGATGGTGCACTCTTTGTTTCACGTTGCCTTAACAGCAAGTGAAGGCCGAGCATCTAAGATAAGCGGGTCTATTGCAGCCATTTCCAGTATTGGAATAGAAGTGGAAGAACATCGCCATGGATTTCATGTCAGGACTTTTGAGGTCACTGAGGGGGCATGATGTTATTTGGGCCGTGGTGGACAAGTTGAGTAAGTCCTCGTACTTCCTTTCTATTCGAATGCCGAATTCTGTTGGTAAGCTTAGCAAGCTTTATGTGAGTGAGATTGTCAGACTCTACGGAGTACTAGTATCTATCGTCTTAAATCGGGATCCCCGGTTTACTTCACGCTTTTGGCAGAGTTTGCAGTCAGCGATGGGGAGGAGCCTACTTCTCAGTACTACTTTTCATCCCCAAACAGATGGCTAGTCAGAGTGCACCATTCAGATACTTGAGGATATGCTATGGGCATGCGTTCTGGACTTTCGTGGGTCTTAGGAGGACCATTTGCTGCTAGTAGAGTTTGCATTCAATAACAATTACTAGAAAAGCGTAGAGGTGGCACCTTGTGGGGCGCTATATGGTAGACCTTGTAGGTCACCCGCTTATTGGACCGTCATTTGGTAAGACGGTCGTGTTAGGGCCCGAACTTGTGTGTGAGACTATAGAAAAGATCATCACTATCCGTAAATGTTTAGTGACCGCTCAAAACAGATAGAAGAGCTATGTTGACAAGAGGAGAAGACCGTTGGCGTTTGAGGTGGGAGACCATGTGTTCTTGAAGGTCTCACCATGAAGAGGTGTGATGAGGTTTGGAAAGAGTGAAAAGCTATCAACCCATTTTATCGGACCGTTTGAGATCCTCGATAGCTATCACCCCATCTTATCGGACCGTTTGAAATCCTCGATAAGATCGGAGAGGTGGTCTATCACTTTACCTTGCCACCACAGTTAGCATTCGTGGATAATGTTTTTCATGTGTCCGTGTTGCGCAAGTATGAGATGGATTCTTCACACATGTTAGATTGGACCTAGTTGAAAGTTGAAGATGACATTACCTATGAAGAGAGACTGATGAGAGTCCTTGACACTAAAGAACAAGTCTTACGAGGAAGGACCATCCCATATGTGAAAATTTTGTGACTTCACCACGGTTGAAAAAGCTGCGTGGGAGCGAGAGTCGGGAGTTCGGGAGAAGTATCCCAAATTGCTTGATCTTTGATGTATATTTAATTCCGATGACAAAATCTCCTAAGTGGAGGAGGTTGTAGGAACCCAGTCCCTTTTAATTTGAAACATTTGTTTGAACTATTGGAGGCAAACTGCTAAGATCATTAATTTGAATACGATTCAACCGCCGAAATAGGCTCTAGTTTAAAACTTTGATGTCAAACTATCAAAATAAACCCCATACTCCCAAGGTTAGATTTGGGATTATACCTTTCGAAATCTGGTAGAATAATTTTGGGTTATTGCAATAACTACGAATGTGAATCCTTCAAGTTGAAGTCTCAATCAAGCCTTCTACTGTATTTCTGAATACGAGTCACAAACGTAGAGTGGATTACAATCTATCGTGATCTTGAACCTGCTAATCTAGCCACTTAGGATTTACATAAAAACCCTAATTCAATAATGAATGTAATGTAAAAAAAATGTGGGTTAGGGTTAGCGTAACAGCATATATATATGACTACAATAGGAACCTATGGAGTAAATATGACTTGGGCTTCTAATGTAATTATTAAAATCTGTCCGTCCCTGAGACAATTTCATAAAAAACATAAATTACAATTCATACAACTAAAGAATCGTAATTGCACTTCCAGCCATATTTTTAAAACCAATTATTCGAGCACCTGTTATTAAATGCTTAATTCATCTCTTCACGTTAAGATTTTTGATACCCGCTAATTAAATTTAATTACTGATAATTTACTTTAATTGAGTTTTTAAAATTTCTTAAACTTTTCGCTTAACTTATTTGACGACCGGATAATTAAATTTACCTACAAGGTTTGGTCCGGTCAAAACTTATAAGCTTTCTTAAGAGGGTATCGTCAATCCTAAACAATCGGGATGTAAATTCTGTCAATAATTAATATTCGCCATATATTTAACACCGCTATCGAACTCATCGGGAATATTAACCCATAAAAGATCGCGCCCTTTAATGAATCAAAACAATGAATACTAAATATACGCGAATAATAATTATTTCGAGATTAAGAGAATAAGCACTGATAATAATCTTAGAGTACGAATTAATTTACGTAGTGAGTATAAAATTAATTACCCCAATATGGTTATATTCAATACACAAAGTGTACTAGCACAGAAAATTGAAATAATAGACAACACTATTATCTGTTTTCCGTAACTAAGGCAGGCCCACTAAAACTCTGTGCTACAGTCGTATCGATGGTTTGTTCAATTCCATCTAAACGGTGAACCGTAAACTTATATTCTGTAAGAACCTATAATCTGGTCTTCTGTGTGCAAGCTGCACTCTACAAACCAGATTAAATACTGTACAGAATAAAAGATATCTATGTATATCATTAAAGAAATGATATCACATACATTGCTCGTTAGGATTTTTATAAAATAAAAAATAATTTTATTAAAAAATAAAATAAAATACTAAAACCAACAAAATTCATAGTTTCTTAGTATACAACCCTGACATGAACCTTATGGATTAATGTTTAATTATGGGAAGGGATTAAAAATTTGATCATGAGTATGATTGTGATGGTGATTATATACTTGTTTATGCATGAATATAATTTTTGTGGATGAATTGAACGAACCGTGAAGCGTCAGAACAATTTAGATTGCATATATACATTTCCCTTTCTCAATATGCCTTCTAGCGAAGGACTGCTCGAGCGGTCTATGACGGTTGACGACTTTAAGTTGCGAGTTTTGCCTTCTTTTCTCATTCTCTTCACCTTTTTCTCTCTCTAACAAGATGTTCCAAACCCTAGAACACTACTTAGTGTTCCTTGGGCTTCCTTTGCTCCACCAGAGGTCAATCCTTACTTCTCTTCTGATAGAATGCCATTGAAGAAGCCTTGGTTCATGTTCGGAGCTCCACCTCCACCCACCTGTTGCAGTTTTGGTTGATTAGAGCTTACTAAGGTTGGATTCAAGTGGCTTGAGTATCAAAAAGGTAGGATCTATGATTATTTGCTGAATCTTTGCTTGATATGAGTTGTATATTTGAATATATATACATAGAAGCATAAAAATTGATGTTTTGAAACCCTAGGCTAGGGTTTAGTGGTTTAGTGGTTTAGTGGTAGAGCTCATTAAATCTTAAAATTATAGATGATTTAAGATGAGTTTAACTTGTTGTTATGATTAGATACGATTGGATTTGAAAGATGAGAAGTTAGGGCTTGATTTTTAGGTTAATCCTTGAAAAATTAAGAGTTTTGAGATTAAAGGACCCAATAATGAAATTAGTTAATGATTTGGTAAATTTTGAATTGTGGAAACCTATGTATATATGTGAAATCCATAAATGTGATGATATATGAAATGATGAATTGGGGTTTAGGTAAACTATGTGAGTGTGATGAGTTTCTTTGGGACCACAATGTGTTGCTTGGGGTTTTAAGTTAATTAAAAATGGAATATGTGAAATCTATAGAAATTGAGAATGTGAAATCTTTATTAACCCTATGTGTGTTGGGTGTTGATGAGAGGAACCATATTTAGGTTGGACTCGTGTTGAGATTTGTGCTATGATGAAGTGAAAAGGACCGATTGGGATCTATGGATCATTTATGTTAGGCTTGAATAGCTCTTCGGTGAAAGACCAAAAAACTACACATATTTGGTGACCAATCGGTCGGCTAATAACTGAGAACAAGGCGTTAGTCGCGACGGGTTATAGAAACGCGGTGTAGGTCTATAAGCTCGTCCGGCATTAGTTGCTTGTATGTAAATCATGAGTTGGTTGAGATATGAGATGATGGAAATAACGTGCGTGTGCGTATGTGTGAGTGGTGAACTTGGGAACTTAAAATAGGTGTGATGAAATGGGAATAATGACTAAGTGATGGATTTGTCTTACATAAGAAAAATCGGTTATGTAAATGGGAACTTAGTGAAAAACGAAAGTTAGTTTTGATAAAACTAATGTGTTGCATTTTGTATAGCCATCCTTGCATGTCATGCATTTATTAACTGTTAGTCAATTTTCTACGAGTTTCGGCTTATATTATATAAACCATTTCATATGATACTGGAAAGAAGGCTATGAATTAGGGGATGCGATCGCAGGACCCCTTTGTTTTGTTTTGAAGTATATGAGAGAATTATATGTTCTTTTGTATCATCATTTGAGATTTAGACGGTTATAAATATAATTCTTTTAAGTACTTTGGAGTGGTTGTAAGCGGGTTGGTGTAACCCTTATTGTAAGGCCGTAGGCCATGAACTCATATTTTTGTATGCATGAGAGGACGTTTGTTACTGTTTTGGAACGTTGTATGATGGGTAAATGTTAGTTTCTTAAAGTTGGGGATATTTGAAAATATGTCTTTACCATTTTGATCTCATATACCTATAAAAATTGGTGGTATGGGAGGCTTATCTTCATAAATATTTTGATGTGGAAGTCAAGTTTTTAGAAGCTAAACATGAAGACGGAGTCCAGAGCTAGACTGCTCGATGGACCGCTCGAGCGATCTATCGAGCGGGCAAACAGGTCTCTCGGTTTCTCAGTGCAGGTTAAAATTGCTGCAAGCAGTGAGAGACCGCTCGAGTGGTCTTTAGACCGATCGAGCGGTTTGCCTAGGTGGACAATTTTTTACCTTTTTGTTTCAAAGCCTACTTTTCAAAAGGGGTGTTTATCCAAGGTTTTAAACCTTCTTTTGTATCCCTTTTTTACTTCAAATCATGGTTTAGTGTTGTTAAAACTTTTTTCTTTTTGGGCACTTCTCTCGTAAATCGTTTGAGTTTCTATTGTTACGAAATCGGGGCATGACAATTTCTCTCTTCCTCAATTTTAGATTTATAAATGATTATGTGTAAACGCTATGTTTGACACCAATTTGTAATGTCCCGATTTTCAAATAATAAAAATTCAAGTGAATAATAAGATAAGAACCCTGTTTTTAGACCTCCCAAACTGAAAGAGTTTGTAAAATGATTCTTTAGCGGTAAAACGAAATAAGGTGCTAAATCTTCTTATAAAAGATGAGAATAATAGTAAGTATTATACTTGTAAACGATTTTCAAAATATGCTATTTCATACCCCAATGGATGCCCAAAGATACCTAACAAAAATCCCTTTTTTAAAACAAAGTTTCACAAAAAAATGCCACTAAGCAGAATCTGCTCTACCAGATTCTCCACTGCTTGAGTGGTAAGGTACTCGAGAGCATACTGCCCAAAGTCCTAAAAAATTTTCTACGTGTTGAAAAAACGTCCATTTTCCTCATCATTTGAGCATGGTTTTCATAAATCAAAATTTGAGATGAAAATATACATTTAACATTGAACTCATTTTCAATTTCGCAAAACTTGAAAACTGTCATTTTAAACTATATAATTCCATACGAAAGCCAAGGAGTTCAAACCCGACATGCATACCCAACGTCCTCTCATGCATATAATTCATAAAAACAAGGGCTTTAAGGCCTTACAAAATGGGTTCCATCGACCTAAAAACAACTCTTAAATATAACAAAAGAATTACAATAATAATATACAATTCTAATCAAAACAACCCAATGGGTCACCATGACCGTTTTTCTCATTTGATCACATGCTTCCCGTTATTACCCGAAATATATTTTAAACAACAAGAGCCTGTGGCTCGTAAAAAATAGACTAAAGATGAACAAATGCATGACATGTGAGGATAGTTATGTGAAAGGCACCGTATAGCATTTTCCAAAAATTAAGTCTATTTTTCAAATAAGTTTTCATTCATATCACCGTGTTTTCATAAACAAACTAACTCTATTTTCAAATACAATACCATGGTTTTAGCCTTCTACTTCCTTATTATTTTCAAACCGTTCTAATGTTTTTACATTCCCAATTACCTTCCGCATTTACTACAATTCCCAACTATTCAATTAAAGTTCTGCAAACCCAGTTTCATTCACAATTTTCATACTTTCAATTACTCTCAATTATTAACCAAGTTTTTTCAAACCCAAACTAATTCTTATTCTTGATTTAATTAAGTACTAAAACCCGGATGACGCCTATAGATCCAGGCGTAGTTATCACAACTGGACCACGTGAAGCCTAATATATAAATACTAATTTTATAACCCGACACGAAGAGTACATATTTTTTTGTTTTTTTCAAAAAACATCGATGGGTAGACGGATTAAGAGCACAATTTTACGGGGAATAACCCGAAGGAAGGGTCTACCTCACATTACGCAATTTTTGATCTTTCATCAAGGAGCAACTTGTGCCCAAACTTAATTATCCAATCTATGCATACGGTACTTTAATTAGATCATTTAGATTAAAACCAACGCAAGTCCAACCCAAACATGATTTCTTTTTTCAACACCCAACCCACTTAGGGTTAAGCCACTTAAACACACTTTGTTTTCAATCACTTTGCATTCGGCTTTAATTAATCCAAAATTCCCAATCAATCATTACGTGACTTCCACATTTCATCAGATTCATATGACTTCTTCAAAGTCTCCAACCCACCATTTTATGGTTTTCACATTTTCTCAAAATTTATGAAATTTATATGCAAAGAGGTTAACACAACCCCTAATTTACCAAAATCATGTTAAGTTAACCATTTGAGTTCATCAACCCAAAAAACCCCAATTTGTTCAGGGTTTAACCCAACTAAAACCCTAACTCTTTATTTTTCAAATTGATGCATCTCTAACAACAACAACAACAACAACGAGGTAGATTTAACATAAATCATGTTTAAACCCATTAATATCATGCTTTAACACCAAACCCCCAACCTAGGGTTCTAAGAATATATATCTATCATACTTTTATCTGAATCCAACAAATATACAACTCATATACATACAAAGATCAAGATTAATCTTAGATCCTACCTCTTAGACGACAAATCCATAAGAAACCAAGTTTTAACAAGTTCCAACGAAGCAAATCACCAATCGTTCGATGAGGAGAGAGCTTCCAACGCGTAAATTAATCCTCCAATGACCTATAATCGAGAGGAGAACAAGAGGAATCCATCAACAAAGGGTCTGAGGAGCTTAAGGGAGTTCCAAATCTGATTCTAGGACTTAAGGTTTGAGTTTTAGAGAGAGAGAAATAGGAGAAGAGAGAATGAGAAAAGAAACTTAACTCGCGCTTTTAAAAAGTTGTCTGCTGACCGTTTGCTTGAGCGGAGCCGTGGCTGCTCGAGCGGTCACCTACTGTAGGCACTTTGAACAAATAATCATATATATAACCCGAATTTTGATCAAAACACCTCAAAACTTATCCCAACAACTTATCATAATTGTTTTAATGCTTTATTAAGTATACAATTATCATCACCAAACATTAACATGGTTAAATTTTTAATTTTCTCTCAAAATTAACACTTTTTCCTATTTCATCGAATGTCTCAAAATAAGTTTTAATTAAATCATCAAAAATAAAAGGGTCCGGTCCCTATAGATTGCTTTTGTAATGTTTTGTTCTTTTTCTATGTTGAATTAATTATAAATTCTAATTTAATTTATTTGTCGAAATTTGAATTATTTAAAAATCGTCTGCAATAATCATGAGTTAATCTATATATATATGCAATGATGAAAGAAATTTATTATATTTTTCATTTGTTATATGCGCAATAGAATAGGAGATCAATGATTGAATGATTATTTAGTGACATATATTGAAAAAAACGTATTTGATAGTATTGATAATGAGATTATTATTTAACACTTTGAAAATAGAAAAATCCATCAAGGCCAACTGTAAAAGTTTGTATTTACATATTTTTTTTGATATAATGATAATATCAATATATAATATTATTTTTTGTTATGATTTGAAAAATTCAAATACCCATGACACTAGTGACAAAAGTTCTTGAAGTTGTCACTCACCAAAAAACAAATATATGTTTAGATCCCACCAATTAACAATCGATCCTGATGAATAACAAGAATCAACCTTTTGAGAGTACACAACTGAAATTTTCCTATAATAGAATTTGGTTTACCATATGATTTATGCACAAAAGTATACTATTTTTCTATATGATTTATGTACAAAAGTAGACTATTTTTCTTTATCCAATTTCTCTCGATCCTCTCGGCTTTCACGCGCACACAAATTGCGTGCTATGCTAACCAATCTTGAGATTGCGTTCTTCATACCCACCTAATATAATAAGGTGGGCATTATATGGCCCGTCTTCTGAAGGCTATTACCAAAACCTATGAATTTTATATCCAAAAGTTTTCCAAACTAATTTCATTGCTTTTTTATTTTTATTTTTTCTAAATCTAATTGGTTTCATATTGAGTCACCCCATAACGGCCGGACACCCAACAAATCATTCATTAATTTCACCATTTTTTTAAAAAAACAAACACAAACTAATAAGCCATATTTTTATTTATTTTCTTCTTTGGTACTTTTTGCATTTCAGTAAAAAATTTAGTTTTTCCAAAAATAAAATAAATAAAAAAAGACAAGAAAAAGTTAATTGTCATACTTCTATCTTAAACTAGACCTGATTATACCTGATTATGTTGTGTTATACAGGGTGCAACACTCTCAGCTCTGTTGCTGGGGTACCAAGCACAGGTGCAAAATCTTATTAGTTCAGCCATTCTCTCTACACGTGTGTATATATATATATATACATATATATATATATATATATATATATGTGTGTGTGTGTGTGTGTGTGTGTGTGTGTGTGTGTATTCAATTGTTTGTGCGTTGAGATTGGAAAATGCATTTTGATAATGCGCGCAGGGGAAGGTGTTGAAGGATCATCCGCCCATTAAACTGTTTGTATCAATTTCGGGGGCGAAGTTTCGGGATCCAAGCATATGTGAGATTGCTTACAAAGACCCCATCAATGTCAGATCTATCCACTTCATAGGAGCCAAGGATTGGTTGAGGTTGCCCTCCGAGGAGCTTGCCTCCTCCTTTCACAACCCTCTCATCATAAAGCACCCACAAGGCCATACTGTGCCCAGACTAGGTTGGTGTTGGTTCACATACTTATTTTTTATATACGCTATATACCTAAGTCCATGTTTATTGTGTCTCTTTACGAGGTTGGAATTGAACTAAAAACTATGTGAAACTCACCACTAATTTTAAAATATATCTTTACAGATAATTAATACCATTTTGTTTATACCCGATTGAACTATTAATCGACCATACGAGGGATTTGTAGTTCAAACTTTACCCCGTGAAAATTACATATCACACTCTAAATTCGGTGACATGATCGGCTGTAAACTATGTACATTGGCCTAATATGCCACGAAAGCCTACCGATAGAAAAGAAAATAACAAAATATAAAGGTAGAGTTATGGCATATGCTGAATTTTAAACAAGTTGAGATATACTTCAAAACAAAATTCTTATGGATCAAAACATCCCAATAGCCTCAATGCAAAAGCTAACTAACAATCAACAAACCAGACAATCATACTGGTGAAAAATAAAATGCGAAAATAAGTAAACTCCTAAGAGGTTACTAAGTTGGGTTTCAAGATTCCACAGAATCTACTACTAACGACTTTGACTAATCACCTGAAAATGTTAAAAACAACGTTAGCCAACAGCTCGATGAATAACCAACATACATAGTTGAATCAGTTCAAAATGGAATTTCCAAAATATGTATAACAAAAACATAATCATGGCATACAGTGCCACAAAAAATTCACTTGATAGTGTAAAATTTATTTTTCTTTTCATTAAATTCACATTTTCCATTAAATACAATTTGTGAAGAATTTTCACCCAATTTCAAAGCTGTAATGAATAACTAGTGCATTAACTTTCATCATAATAATCAACACCACAATGGTGATAAGAATATGATCATTTACAATTTATGGGAATCAAAAATAAAATAAATAATCAACGCCAAATATAAATAAGCTCATGGCATTATCGGTTCGTTAGATCCAACATCAAATTTAGAGTCATTACATGGGTGGCGCTCGAGTCTCTTTTCTAAGATAATTCGGTTCAGGTCATTAGACAACACCCGGACTGTCCCTTAAACTATTGAGTACTAGAGTTACCACGAGCGCAAGATCGATCCTTTTTTTTAGCGACCAGAGTCATTTCCAAAGAGGTCGTGTCCCCTGAACTTTTAACATGGTCCAAAAATAGAACTTCATACGTCTCACCACATAGATGCGTACAAAAATCTCCATGTAACATATGAATAAGTAAAAAATAATCTATACCATAAATTTTACATCACAAATATTTATAAATTTTTGTATAACAATAATTTTTAAAATGTTCTTTTATTTTTATAAAATCATTTGGGACATGGGTTATTTTAGAAAATACGTACCTTGATAAACCACTCACGTGAAGTCTAATGAACGTTTTATGCACAACAAATAAGATTATTTATGACACAAACGTCCCTTAATTAGGTAAGCATAAAAGGCAATTATTAATAGCTAACACTAATATTAAAGTATTTAAATCTTAAGTGATTTTGTAAAAAAATATTTTTAAATACAATATTTATTTATTTATTTTATCATATTTAATTTATATTTACCACATAATTTAATATAGTCGAGACCATTGGTTAGTTCAAACGATATTCAAATACTAACGTACTAAAATATTATAATATTTGGTAAAAATTTTCTCGCTGATCTCTCCAAAATAAGTACTTTAACTTATTTTGTTTTTTACCTGTTCTGTGTCTAATATTTTAGAGTACTAATTTTCTCAAAATAATCTTCACATTAAATTACTCGCGTCGGTAAACATAAAATAAATTATTCTTAAGGTTAAAAAGTCACCTGATTAAATAAAACTTAATTGTAGTGTACTAAACTAATGTGAGGCTTATAACACCGGATAAATGTCTCCTCATGACAGCCATGAGAGTTAAGTTGCTGCACTAATATTATCTCCCAAAATCATTTACGATTTTGATATTTTATTATTTCATTTTTTTCTATTGCTATGCACATGTCTAATTATATTTGTATAGATGAAAAAGCCATTAATTAGTGTATATAAAGAAAATAACTATCATTTATGCTAGCATATATAGTGGAGAAAAACGGAGAGAAACAGGGTGTTTGGGGTGTTTAAGGCTAAAAAGTCACTTAATAAATTAAACATGCATTTAGATCTTACTTGTCAATGATCGAAGCCGATGAATACTAAAAACTATGCGTAAAAAACGTATGCCTAAAATTTCGTGATGAACGGGATTTATTTACCGCTCGATTGATGCGCAAAGAGACACTCTCTTTTTTCTCCTTCTCAACTCTCTTCTCCGGACTTTCTCTCCCTCTCTCTAATGAACGAAAATCAATATGCCTAGTATTGCGATATTGGATCGAAAGGTTTTGGGGACCGTGAGACTGAGTCTCGCACAATCGGTGATCTCCAATATCGCAAAAGAGAAGACAACGAAAGGGTTTTTGGCGGCATTAGAAAAGATGTATGATCAGCTCTCTACATCAAATAAGCTATACCTGATGAATAGGCTATTCAATTTGAGGATGGCGAATGACACCATTAAAGCAGAGCATCTCAATGAGTTTAACTCCATCGTAATATAGTTGGAGTCAATTGGGATCAATTTTGATGATGAGGTCAGAGCCTTAGCTCTCCTGCCCAATTTACCAGAAAGATGGAGCTGCTTGGTTGTTGCAGTCGGCAATTCCTCGTCTAAGTTGAAGTTGGAAAAGGTTGCCAGTTTCATCTTTGGAGAGAAATCATGCCACAGAACAGCGAGTGAAGGATCAACATCAAGGTCAGCATTGAACGCCGAAAGTAGAGGAAGAAAGATAGATAGGAAGAATCAAAAGGGCCAGGGAAACTACAGATCCAAATCATGGGGCAAATCGCAGACTCGGGAGAAGTCGACTGGATGTTGGAACTGTGGACAGAAAAGCCATCTCAAAAAGGATTGCAAAGCTCCGAGGAAACAGCGTGACGACACGAATCAAGGTGGTAAGGCTATTGTTAATGTTTATGATGAGAAAAATCCAAATGTTTTGATTTGTGCAATAGATTGTAGAACTGATTCATGGATTGTTGACTCGGGAGTATCATTCCATGCCACTCCCTGCATGGATATACTTCACAGGTATGTGAAGAAAAATTTTGAAAAAGTATATTTGGGAGACGACGAGGCTTGCAGTATAGTTGGGAATGGTGAAGTACAGATTACACAGGCCAATAATACAGTACTAAACTGAAGGACGTTAAACACGTGCCTAGCCTAACGAGGAATTTGATTTTAGTGGGACAATTGTCAGAATCTAGAATCGTGGCGACATTCGGGGGAGATTCCTGGAAGATGAGTAAAGGGTCATTGGTCTTCGCCCGAGGAAAGAATGAGGGTACACTGTATGTATCCTCGAGTTCTTACAACAGCATAACAGTGGCAGCATCAAAAGGAGACACCAGCACGTGGCACAAGCATCTCGGTCACATGAGTGAAAATGGGATGAGAGTTTTGGTACAAAAAGGGAAGCTACCGGGTATTGAGTCAGAAAAAGGTTATATTTACAAAGTAGGCAAAGACTCCAAAGTTAGACAGATTGGAGCTGGTGCATATAGACGTATGTGGACCTATTCAGGTACCATCTATCGGTGGCTCGAGGCATTTTGTAATTTTTATTGACGATGCTACCAGAAAGTTATGGGTTTACTTTTGTAAGAATAAATCAGACGTGTTCGGTGTTTTCAAGAACTAGAAGGCAACTGTTGAAAATGAGACAAGTCTAAAATTAAAGTGTTTGAAGTATGATAACGGCGGCGAGTACTGCAGTAGAAAATTTGAAGATTACTGTGCAACTAATGGGTTCAGGAGACTGAAAAATGTTCCGATGAAGCCGATACAGAACGGAGTGGCATAACGTATGAATAGGACAATCATGGAGCGTGCCCAGAGTATGAGGTTACATACCAAGTTGCCAAAGCAATTTTGAGCAGATGCAGTGAATACAGCAGCGTACTTGATTAATAGGAGACCTTCAGTCGCACTGAATTGTGGATTGCCTAAAGAAGCTTGGACCGGGAAAAAGGTAAAGATTTTTATTTACGCATTTTTGATTGCATAGCCTATGTACATGTTGAGTTAGATAACAGGGGTAAGTTAGACCTCAAGTCTAAAAAATGTGTGTTTGTTGGCTACAGTACAGATAGCTATGGTTATAGGCTGTGGGATCCAAAAAGTAGAAAAATTGTGAGGAGTGTGGATGTGGTCTTCAATGAGTCAGTTTTGTATAAAAACAGACATGATCAAAAAGATGCGCCAGCAAACGAGTCAGATTATGGTGAATTTGAGGGATCATCTAACAAATTCTTGGAATCCCAGGATGTGAACAAACAGCTAACTCCACAGGTAGAGCCATAGACTCCCATAATCAGAAGGTCTACTAGAGTAAGCAAACCTACAGTCAGATATTCACCCTCATTGCATTATCTACTATTGATAGACAGTGGAGAGCCAAAATGCTTTGAAGAGGCTTTGCAGACAGAAGCAACAGGCGAGTGGGAGCGTGCAATGGATGAAAAAAATGTAATATCTATCTTCTAACAAGACTTGGGATCTGGTTCAATTGCCCAAGGGTAAGTCAGCATTGTAGAACATGTGGGTCTACAGGCTGAAAGAAGAAGCTTGTGGGAGCAGGTGGTACAAGGCAAGGCTGGTGGTCAAAGGCTTTCAGGAGAAGCCAGGAATTGACTACAAGGAGATATTTTCACTAGTTGTGAAAATATCCACCATCAGGACACTTCTGAGTATAGTGGCTATAGAAGACTTGCATTTGGAGCAACGAGATGTCAAGACAACATTTCTCCATGGTGACATAGAGGAAGAGATCTACATGTGGTAGCCACAAGGGTACTCGGTTAAAGGGAAGGAGGATATGGTGTGCAGGCTGAAGAAAAGCTTGTATGGATTGAAATAGACACAGAGGCAATGGAATAAGCGGTTTAACAGCTTTATGGCAGATATAGGGTTCAGCAGATGCCATGGTGACCATTGCTGCTACATCAAGAGATTTGCCAACTCGTATGTGATTCTCTTACTGTACGTAGATGACATGCTGATTGCAGGATCCAAGGTGGATGAGATTATAAATATCAAGGCACAGTTATCCTAGGAATTTGCTATGAAGGATTTGGGAGAAGCCAAACGGATACTCGGGATGAGGATCAACAGGGACAAAAAGAGTCGAAAGTTAAAACTTTTGCAGTCGGAGTATGTTGAAAAGGTCCTGCAGCGTTTCAACATGGAAGGTGCTAAGCCTGTTAGCACACCTTTGGGAAGTCACTTTAGACATTCAAAGGAACAGGGAGCTGTGACAAACGAAGAATGGAACTACATGGCAAAGGTACTGTATGTGTCAGCTATGGGTAGCTTGATGTATGTCATGATTTGCACGAGGCCAGATATCGCCTATGTAGTAGGAGTTGTGAGCAGGTTCATGTCAAATTTGGGCAAGGAGCACTGGGAAGTAGTTAAGTGGATTCTGAGGTATGTCAAATCTGGACATCGTTTATGCTTTGTGTTACGAGGGTTCGGGGATTCAGCTAAAAGGGTTCGTGAATTTAGACCTAGCTAGGGACATCGACAACAAGAAAAGTACAACACGGTATGTGTTTACCCTGGGCAGTGCAGCGGTAAGCTAGGTTTTCTAGTTGCAAAAGATAGTGACAATCTTTACCACCAAGGCAAAATATGCCGCATCCACTGAAGCGTGTAAATATCTGATTTGGCTAAATGATTTCTTAAAAGAATTGGGAAGAGGTCAGGATAAGTGTCAGTTGTATAGCGACAGTCAGAATTCTATACACTTGGCAAAGAGCTCAGCATTTCATTTAAGGACAAAGCATATTGATATAAAGTATCACTTTATTTGGTCTCAACTGAAAGAGGGGCAGTTCATTCTGGAGAAGGTTCATACGAACAAAAATCCTGCAGACATGTTCACAAAGGTTGTAACAGTGGAGAAGCTGAGGGACAGTTCAGCTTATGTTGGTCTTCGGGCTTAGAAGACAAAAGGTTGACTCACATGAAATTGGGATTTCTAGATTACAAAAGACTTGGAGTGATTTTACTTCAAGTGGGAGAATTGTTGAGAATGAAGAAAAACTTCTCTGTCTAGTGACTGGTCGAGCAGGAAAGGGTGCTATCAAGTGAGCTTGCACGTAGTTGGTCTCAGGCTAGTGACAGCTCGAGCGACCAGGGGCCTGAGCGAGCGGAGGTGGTCTCGGGCTAGTGACCGCTCGAGTGGACCATCGAGGAACAATTATTGCTGTATAGTTGTTAGGGTTGTATTTTTAACCCAGGGGCTTTTATGAAAAGTGCAGAATGTCATGTTTTAGCTAGAGAGAAACGTCAAGATCATTATTCCTTTTGTCATTCTCAGATCAATAGTAAAAGTGTGAGCCAGTGAACATAGGCACCATTGCCAAACCACGTAAAAACTCGTGTGTGCTTCATTGGTTATTTTCTATTCTCATTCTTGTTTATGTTCATTTGTGGCTTAATTGTGTTATTCACCAACATGACTTGTGAGTTTAATTTAGTCGAGTCTTGACTTAAAATTCACAATACCTAGTGTATTAAATTCTCTATGCGTACCTAACAAACACCCAATTCCACATAGGTACATTCTCTGCATACCTAACAAACACCCAATTCCATAAAGGTACATAGATAGAAGCTACAAATATATAATAAATTGGTGTGTAATAACTCTATGCGTACTAACTGCTTTTTCTTTTGTTTGTTTGTTTTAGTTTTTTTTTTGCTTTCGATTAATTGGTTTGATAACACTGTGCTCCCTTTTAATATTATTTTCAATTCTAATTCCAACACACACACACACACACACATATATATTACAATTTTGTTAATTTTTTTCTTATATATTTAATTTTATTTACTTTAACAATAAAATTATTTAAACATTTACTTTAACAATTACATTTTTTAAAGTTTGGAGTATTACATTCTTTCCCCCCTTTAAACAATTTCGTCCTCGAAATTCAAAAACTAACCTTAAGAAAATAGGTCCGAATAGTACTCACGCATCTCTTCTTCATGTTCCCAAGTGGCCTCTTTGAATGTATGGTTGCACCACAAAATTTTAACTAGTTGGATTTGCTTTCTACGTAACACCGTCTCTTTAGTATCAAGAATCCGATCTGGTTGTTCTTCATAAGACAAATTTTCGCGAATCCAAAATGATTTATAATCGATTACATAGGATGGACTATAGGCGTATTTTCTAAGCATCGATACATGGAAAACATTATGTACTCCAGTGAGATTAGGTGGCAAAGCCACGTGATAGGCTACTTCACCAATTCTGCCTAGAATTTCAAAAGGTTCAATATAACGAGAGCTCAACTTTTCTTTTTTTCCCAAAGCGAATAATTCCTTTCCAACGTGAAATGTTCAAACACACCATATCCCCAACTTGAAATTCTAAGTCCTTTCTACGTCGATCGGCATAACTCTTTTGTTAGTTTTGAGCTGCTGAAAGTCTATCTCGAATGGTCGCAATCTTTTGAGTCGTGTCCTTGACTAAATTAGGTCCAAGAAGTTGTCTCTCCCCAACCTCATACCAATATAACAGGGATCTACATTTATGCCCATACAATGCCTCATATGGTGCTACTCCCAAACTCGCATGATAGCTGTTATTGTAAGCAAATTCCATTAGTGCCAACTGATCATCTCAATTACCATTTCACTCTAAAGCACATGCTCTTAGCATATCTTGTATAGTCTGGATGGTTCTCTCCGATTGTCCATCCATCTATGGGTGGTAAGCATAACTAAAATCCAACCGAGTACCCATGGCTAATTGCAGCGCATGCCAGAACTTTGAAACAAAACATGGATCACAATCCGAGACAATGGATACAAGTGAACCATGAAGTCTAGCGATCTCCCTTACATACAACTATGCTAGATGGTTTAAAGTATAGGTCTTCCTGATGGCAATAAAGTGTGCTGATTTAGTAAGTTGATCAACTATCACCCAAATTATTTCGTACCCACTTCGTGTACATGGTAAACTAGAGATAAAATCTATTGTGATATTCTCCCACTTCCACTCGGGTAAGGGTAAAGGCTGAAGCTTTCCTGCTGGTCTCTGATGTTCTACCTTAACCTACAGACAAGTAAGACATTGGGCTACATACTCTCTAATGTCTCGCTTCATCCTACTCCACCATAAATGCTTTCAAAGATCTCTATACATCTTTGTGCTTTCTAGATGAATACTATACCCAGAATTGTGAGCCTCGACTAGAATCTTATTTCTTAACTCACTACTAGCAAGTATAAAAACTCGATTTATGAACTTAAGAGTCCCATCACCCGCTACGCTAAAATCTTTTGTCTCATATTTCTGCAACTCTTCTAAAATCCCTTTGCATTGAGGGTCATGTTTTTGAGCCACACGAACCCTATCTGGTATGGTGGGTCTCGCTGTCAACTGACAACGAAAGGCAGTATCGCCACGATTTATTACCTCTACTCCAAACCTCCTAAGAACTTCTAACAATTGACGTTAGACAGCCAAGAATGCCAAACTACCTGCTGACGACTTTCTGCTCAATGCATCTGCTACCACATTTGTTTTTCCCGAATGATAATGGATACTAACATCATAATCCTTTAGTAGCTCCAGCCATCGCCTTTGCCTCAAGTTAAGCTCTTTCTGAGTGAAGATATACTTTAGGATCTTATAATTAGTATAAATTTCACAAAACTCCCCATACAAATAGTGTCTCCATATCTTTAGTGCAAAAATAACAACCGCCAGTTCCAAATCTTGCGTGGGATAATTCCTTTCATGTACCTTTAACTGGCGAGAGGCATAAGCTATCACCTTACTATAATGCATAAGCACACACCCCAAACTTTGGTGAGATGCATCACTAAAAATTACAAAATTATAAAAATTACAAAATTACGACCTTCCATTGGCAATGCAAGAACTGGTGCTGAAATCAACCTCTTCTTATGCTCCTAGAAGCTATTCTCACATTCATCGGCCCATTCATAATTTACCCCATTTCGAGTAAGACTAGTAAGTGGCAAGGTAATACGGAAAAATCCTTCCACAAACTGCCTCTATCCAGCAAGTCCTAAGAAACTTCGTATTTTTGTCACTGATGTCGGGCGTGGCCAATCAACAATGGCTTCCACTTTGCTACTATCTACTGACACTCCATTCTTATTCATCACATGCCCGAGGAAAGAAACACTATCCAACCAGAATTCACACTTGTTGAGTTTAGCATATAATTTATTCTCCTTAAGAGTCTGAAGTACTGTGCTAAAGTGATCTTCATGTTTTTCTCTACTTTGAGAATAGATCAAAATATCATCAATGAACACCACTACAAAATGATCCAATTGGGGTTTGAAAACCCTATTCATCAAGTCCATAAATGCTCTCATAATGACCGTAACGAGTTCTGAATGCTTTTTTTGAAATGTCCTCTTTAATTTTTAGTTGGTGATATCCAGACCTCAAGTCAATCTTTGAGAATACCTGAGCTCCTTGGGGTCGAATAAATCATCTATCCATGGCAATGGATATCTATTTTTGATCGTGACTTTATTTAATTCTCTGTAGTCGTTACATAACCGCATAGAACCGTCTTTCTTCTTCACAAATATACTAGCGCACCCCATGGAGAAACATTTGGCCGAATAAAACCCTATCCAATAGATTTTGCAACTGAACTTGCAACTCTCTCAATTTCATGGGTGCCATCCTATACGGCGCCTTAAAGATAGGCGTGATACTAGACATAACATCTATTCTGAATTCAATCTCACGGTCAGGAGGAAGACTAGGTAACTCCTCTTGAAATACATCTAGAAACTCCCTCATAATAGGAAACTCATCTAATTTTGTTTCTGACATCTCAGTGCTTATTGCACACGCTAAATAATCCTCTTGAACCCTTCCTCAACATTTTATTTTCTTAAGAGTTGAAACACACCCTACTGATGACAACTTTATATCTTCTTGAAATAAAAACATTTGTTGGCAATGTATAGCAAAAATTATTCTCTTATGATGGCAATCAACTGTTGCATGATATTTGGATAGCCAGTCCATACCCAAGATGATGTCAAAATCACGAACATCTAGGGAAATCAAATCTACTGGCAAATTTCTACCATTGAACTCTACTAAACATGATCTACACGCCTTTCTCAGCAGCACTTTCTCTCCTATGGGAGTAGTCACAGAAAGACATGTGTCCATGGCCTTCAAAGAAATAGACAAACGATGTAAAAACTCAGGTGACACAAAAGAATGTGTAGAACTAGAGTCTATAAGCGTTCTAGCAAGAATAGATGATATGGCAATGGTCCTTATACCACCGATGGTGAAGCCTCTGCCTCCTTACGAGTAAGTGCATACACACGCCCCTGGGTAGAAGGATTATGTCCATGTGTCTTGTTATGAATTGGTTGTCGTTGATCTCCTTGACGAGCTTTCTGACCTTGAATTGACACAATATTATATGCAGAGGTGACCTCTGATTCCAAAATGACTGCTGCATTTGTTGTTCTCTAGCCTCCTTTCTGTTACAATATGTAAACATATGCCATGGTAGCCACAATTAAAGCATATACTCAGTGTGCCATCACAGTGATAGCCACAAAAATGAGACTTCTCACATCTATTGCATAGGTTTCGTGTCTGCTGCCTAGTATCCCCGCTGATCTGCATCTGTATGTGCGACTTCTTAGCAAAGTTACTTCCTCCACTAATGTTTCCCATCAGCTTCAACTCTCTAGATCTCTTAGGTTGTTGCTCCTTGTTCTTTTGTGCGTCGTTTAAACTCTTTTCCGCTAAAAGAGCCTTAATCACCAACTCGAATAAGGTTTTAGCCTTAAATAATGAGACTCTACTTTGGATAGCTGGTCATAGGCCCCTCTCAAACAATATAACTTTATCCTCCTTAACAAAGTGTGTGGCACAAATCTGGACAACTCTGCAAACTTTGTCTCATATTCTACTACTGACATACTGTCACACCCTAAATTCCGGGTCACGTGAAACACCTACAAGCAACTAAACATAACACCAAATTCGAGAATACACTCTCAATATAAATATATATGCATTGTATATAACCGTCAAACGGCTTACATTACACGGTTTCAACACCCGAAAAACATGTATACATACATGAAGCAGAAAGAATAAAAAGGAAGACTACAGCTCTTCCACCTCTCCAGCAACCCCGGATCAACCTGCATGATCGGTACCTGAAAAATATTTTACATCCCACACCGTGAGCCAAAACTCAGCAGATATAAGACAACACATGCAACATAAGCTAAACATGCTAAAAAAATGAGTTGCAATTTTAGACTCTCTTTCAAGCCGTTAAAAGTAATTTTCTCATGTAAATGAAAAGCGAGGATAAGAACCATCTTTTTGACTCACTCACAGGAGTCTTGAAAACAGTTTGAAAAGGTTTTTAGATCACAATTCACACGAACCTTAAAACAATTTGAAATTAGTTTTATCTGTCCCGTAATGCAGTACATGCAATCCATAATACATACAACCAGCCCTCACATGCCGCAACCATAGTCCTAACACTGGGATATAGATCCAAACACAAACATATATTTTTGGGATAAAATTGTAAACTACGAGGTAAAACCATTGACCACGGGTTAATACCGCAAATCACAGGGTAAAACTGCTAACCACCGGATAAAATCACATCAACAGGGTAACATCGCAAGCCACGGGATAGAACCGCTAACCACGGAATAAACTGCATACCACGGGATAAAACCGCTTACCACGGGGTAAAACCGCATCAACAGGATAACACTGAATACTACGGGATAACACCAAACACTACGGGATAACACCGAATCAACATATGCATACTAAACCAGGGTTTAAATGCATAAAGCCATATACTATCACTACGTTTCACAAACCACTTCACATGCTACACACGCGACTCACACAACACTTGCAACCCATGCAACATGCATCACATGCATCCGTTCCTCATTTCCCACATATCCATGCCTATAAAACCTCTGAGTTTTAAAGCATGTAACCCCGGTACATGTAACGATACTAAGATCATGTAATTTCTCTACATAATCCGTACATAAATAAATTAGAGTTATAAATGCACATAGCCAGTTAAAAACGCACATAGCCATATATAACTTTACATCATGACGCCACCTGCCACGAAACCCGACATCCACTCACAGGAACAACCAACAACCCACAGAACCAAGCCTAACCAGAAGGCCAATGTTAAACCCCTCAAACCACGAGGTCACAGAACACCATCTTTTTCCCAAAGGTGCCACGGGTCCAAACACGCCCCACATTCAACGTAGAACAAACATTGCGCACCTAACCGTGCACCACAACCACATGTACCCGTGCACGTCACACCGAGGACGGCACCTAAACCAACACCGAGACCACAACACGACTTCCGAAGCCACCACACAACCAACTGAACCCCAAAAAGAATCCAGCAGTATTTCAGTCAATTAATCCCATAATTAATCAATTGAGTACTGTCGGAAACCAATCGAAAGCCGAGAAACCAACCACCAAACCACCTACACATAGCCCAGAACCTCAGTCGACTGAACCCCAACCCCCAGTTGACTGAGAACACACTGAAAAGGCCAAAAATGCCCCCAACACATTGTCCAGTTGACTGGCCCTCACGATTAAGACGACTGAACCCAAGAACCCAGGATTCACTCGACTGATCCCTCGATCCAGTTGACTGGGCTGAGGTAGAAACAGGTTTCGAGCTATGGGTTCAGCTCTCCAAACCTCAAATCAACGCCTCCAAACTCCCATCCAACACCCTCGAACATACACACGCCTAGGCCTAACACCAAGACCTCAAAAGAAATACCCGACAACTGATTCCATCCACCGAAATCAACGAAAACATATTTTAAACCCAAAAACTCAACTTTCAAACAAAATCAGATCTCATGCATATTAACCGGTAAAAATACACACGATTACACGTAGCACCCTTATAAGACATGAGAGTCTAGGATCCTAACTCGGTGAGTTAAAAACTCAATGTCTCGATCCACGTGCAAAATCGAGCTTCGTCGAAATAAAATTTGTCCAGATGGATACATAGACCACGATGCCAACAACAAGGATCGGCTATTGGATCGTCAAAAATCGAGCCCTGGGCCTCTGAGAAGTTAGAGAGAAGGCAGAGAGAAAATAGAAAAAACTTAGTTGAGAAGTTTTGAAAATATATTTTGAAAATATCTAACTCCAGATATTTATAGGCCTCAAAAATATCTTTTTTTTTAAGTTTTGAAATTCGCACCGCAACGCCCCACGACCCTAGGAACCAACCTCGCATGCATATCTAATTCCGATCATGCATCAAAAGCATATAAACATGAAAAACAAAAAACACATAACGGGCATCGAAAAATACCAAAAAAGGAAAATGGGTCAGGGTCTCACAACTCTACCCCCCTTAAAGGAATTTCGTCCCCGAAATTTACCGCAAGGTCAAAAGAAACAATCTCGTCGATCGAAATCAGCACAAGTACACGAGATGGTTAGCCAAACCATTCCTAGGATAAAGTTAAACAAGGTCAGACATCCTAAACAATGGCCAACTATCTCAAAGCCTCGGGATCTACAACTCACCCCAACCTCATATCATCACCAACCACTGCCTCAACACAGCACACCATCCACGAAATCTATCACCAACTCCCAAACAGATGCAACAAAGAAACTAGCCTGAATCCTGCATACTCAGAAAGTACCTCTGCTCGCTGAAGGCATATCTGCATCATCCGGTATGATCGGTGCCCTAGAAGAACTAGGATCTATAAGTGCATACGCTCGGGACAATATCGCTCTGGCCTGTCCGCCATAACTTGGCGCTGTCGGCTGTCGCACCGACTGGATTGAAGTTCCCTTATCTTTTCCCTGGGAAGTCTGAACGGCAGGATGCTGCTGTCGACCTTGCACAAACGAACCCTCTGGTGTGCCCACTGTACTCGGTGCACTATCTCTCTCTCTCTCTGGGGACCAGTCCTGCGCATATGTCCCGTCTGACCACATCTATAACAAATCGGCAGCTCCGTCCCCTGCGACTGATCCAGTATGGAACTCTAAGCCTTCCTCAATTGTGGATCCCGGTACTGCCTCAACTGTGGGTAATCTGGCAGACGATACCCCGGTTGTCCACACCGATAACACCTGATCTCCCTCTACTCTGGCCTCCCCGACGAAGCCATTGATGGTGCTGGTGCGAAGAACTGTTATAGTCCAGATGGATGGAAATTAGGACCAGCGGACCTTTACCTCTTGCTAGAACGCCCACTTGTCTGCGCCTCTGTCCCACCCTGAGGTATCTTGGCCTCCCTAGAAGCTCGAATCTCAGTCATAGTGTTCTCAACCCTCGCTATTGCCTCTATCAACTCTGTGAACACCCGAAGTCCCATTGCGACCACACGCCCCCTGATCGCCGGCCTTAAGCCCGGCTCAAACCTCATCGATCGTAGCTCATCTGTGCTCACCAACTCTGGTGAAAACAGGGACAAGCTCGTAAACCTGGCCTTATACTGCATAACATCCATGGCCCCCTGGGTGAGAGTACAGAACTCCTCCCTCTACAAGTCTCTCTTCGAAGCCGAAAAGTATTTCTCCAGAAAAACTCTTATAAAGGCTGCCCATGTGACTCCCACAATGGTCTTGGCATATTTCCACCGCGCGTGAGCAGCACCCCTCAGTTGGAATGTAGCAAAAGAAACTCGCAACTCGTCCTCCTCAATCTACAACGTGTCAAGGATCCGAGTCACCAACTCCAACCACTCTGTCGCCACAATATGATCAAGATCTCCCGCAAAGGTAGGCAGATCCATGCGCCTGAACTCCCGCATCGCTACTGTAGCCCTCGCCTCAGGTACTCCCTCTCTCTCTAACGGTCTCACCCCTAACCAATTGCTGGATAGAACCCACCAGCACACGCAACAACTCCGTTGGGTTCATCCCCTTGGCCAACACCTTGTCCACGACCTCGCCCTCTCCTCGTTGACATCACATCTATATGAGAAAGACAGAACATAAGACGCAACACATAGCATCAACCATATAAGAATGATAACACATAAGCACATAGGTTCATGCCAAACAAATCCCACATACCGAGGAGAACCGATAAAAATGACGCGCCAATCTGGATAACCTACTCAGATTCCCTGCTAGAAATCACGTTAGCTAAACGCGTTTCTAACTTGGCTTCCAAGTTTGTTAATTCAAACACCCAAAAGCAGGTCTAATCAATCCCATATTTCAACCCTCATGCTCAAATACACACATCATTTTCATGCTTAACATGCTAGCACGTTCATGTTATCAAAGCGTCTAAACATATGCAATCAAGCACACGCAACCAACCTCACACAGGATACACCCTCTTCCCACGGCTCTTAGGTATTCGAACACAGAGCTCTGATACCAATTTGTCACGCCCCAAACTCTGGGTCACGTGAAACACCCATAAGCAACCAAACATAACACCAAACCCGAGAATACACTCTCAATGTAAATATACATGCATTGTATATAACCGCTAAACGGCTTACATTACACGGTTCCAACACCAGAAAAACATGTATACCTACATGAAAGAGAAAGAACAAAAAGGAAGACTATAGCTCTTCTACCTCTCTAGCAACTTCGGATCAACCTATGTGACTGGTACCTGAAAAATATTTTAAATTTCACACCGTGAGCCAAAGCTCAGCAGATACTAGACAACACATGCAATATAAGCTAAACATGCTAGGAAAATGGGGTGCAGTTTTAGACTCTCTTTCAAGTCGTTAAAAATAATTTTCACATGCAAACGGGAAAGCGAGGATAAGAACCATCCTTTGACTCACTCACAGGAGTCTTGAAAATAGTTTGAAAATAATTTTTAGATCGCAATTCACACGAATCTTAAAACAATTTGAAATTAGTTTTATCCGTCCCGTAATCCAGTACATGTAATCCATGATACATACAACTGACCCTCACATGCCACAACCACAGTCCTAACACTGGGATACAGATCCAAACACAAACATACATTCCCAGGATAAAATAGTATACTATAGGATAAAACCATAGACCACGGGTTAATACTGCAAACCACGAGGTAAAATCGCTAACCATGGGATAAAACCGCATCAACAGAATAACATCGCAAGCCATGGGATAGAACTGCCGACCACGGAATAAACTACATACCACGGGATAAAATCGCATACCACGGGATAAAACCACATACCACGGGATAAAATCGCATCAACAGGATAACACCGAACACTACAGGATAACACTGAATCAACATATGCATACTAAACCAGAGGGTTTAAATGCATAAAGCCACGTACTATCCTACGTTTCACAAATCACGTTACATGCTACACACGCGACTCACACAACACGTGCAACCCATGCAACATGCACCACATGTATCCATTCATCATTTCCCACATATCCATGCCTATAAAACCTCTGAGTTTTAAAGCATGCAACCACGGTACACATAACGATACCAAAACCATGTAATTTCTCTGCATAATCCATACATAAATAAACTAAAGTTATAAATGCACATAACTAGTTAAAAACACACATAGCCATATATAACTTTATATCATGACGCCACTTACCACGAAACCGAACATCCACTCACAGGGACAACCAACAACCCACAGAACCAAGCCTAATCCGAAGGCCAATACTAAACCCCTCAAACCACGAGGTCACAAAACACCACATTTTTTCCCAAATGTGCCACAGGTCCAAACACGCCCCACATCCAACGAAGAACAAACACCGCGCACCCAACTGTGCACCACAACCACATCTACCCGTGCACGTCACACCGAGGACGGCACCTAAACCAACACCAGAAGCCATGACACGACTCCTGAAGCCACCACACAACCAACCGAACCCCAAAAAGAATCCAACAGTATTTTAGTTAATTAATCCCATAACTAATCAATTTAGTACCATCGAAAACCAATCGAAAGCCAAGAAACCAACCACCAAACCACCAACACACAGCCCAGAACCTCAGTCGACTGGACCCCAACCCCCCAGTCGACTGAAAATACACTGGAAAGGCCAAAAACACCCCCAACACACTATCTAGTTGACTGACCCTCACGGTCCAATCGTCTGAACCCAAGAACCCAGGATCCAGTCGACTGATCCCTCGATCCAATCGACTAGGTTGAGGCAAAAATAGGTTACAAGCTACGGGTTCATCCCTCCAAACCTCCAATCAACGCCTCTAAACTCTCATCTAACACGCTCGGACATACACAAGCCCAGGCCTAATACCAAGACCTCAAAAGAAACACCCGACACCAGATTCCATCCACCAAAATCGATGAAAATAGATTTTAAACCCAAAAATCCAACTTTCAAACAAAATCAGATCTCATGCATATTAACCTGTAAAAATACACACGATTACACGTAGCACCCTTATAAGACATGAGAATCTAAGATTCTATCTCGGTGAGTTAAAAACTCAACGCCTCAATCCACGTGTAAAACTGAGCTTCATCGAAATAAAATTCCGTCCGGATAGATGCGTAGACCACGATGCCAACAACAAGGATCGGCTGTTGGATCGTCGAAAACTGATCCTCGGGCCCCCGAGAAGTTGGAGAGAAAGCAAAAAGAAAGTGGAAGAAACTTAGCTGAGAAGTTTTGAAAATATCTTTTGAAAATATCTAACTCTAAATATTTATATACCTCCAAAAATATATATATTTTTTGAAATTTTTGAAATTTCTCACCACAATTCCCCACGAACCCGGGAACCAACCCCGCATGCATATCTAACCTCGATCATGCATCAAAAGAATAGAAACATGCAAAACCGAAAACACATAACGCGCATCAAAAAATGCCGAAAAAAGAAAATGGGTCAGGGTTTCACACATACCCATTTGTTCAAGAGTCAGGAACTCCACTTGTTTTTTGTTTCCTAACAGCCACTAGATAGTACTTCTCATCAAATAACTCTAAAAACTCAGTGTAGATGATCTCTTGCTCTATCCCTTTATACTGACGTTTCACCATCCGCCACCAATGCTCAGCTTGTCCTTCAAGAACATACATCGCTAATGATACCTTTTGTTCTTCTATGCAATCCAGATGCTCAAACATATTTTCTGTCTGCATTTTTCAAGATTCTGCCTCATCTGGATCATTTGACCACTTAAAGGTCGAAGGAGTTGCTTCAAGAATTTCTCAAACATTGTTCCCTTCTCCAAATTCGTAAGTTTATCTACACCTGCTACCCTTTGATGGGATTGCTGGCCAGTGAACATACCTACCAAGGCTTGGAGTGCCTAATAAGCCCCCTTAGTGACCGGGGGAACCAGGGCAGCTATAGCAACTGGACTTGCTTGGGCAATTGAACTCGCTAGGACTTCTAGAGCTGGTGGAGTGTTAGGAACTAAGTCATGGACATTCTCCTCATGGGCCTCATCTCTAGTCGCAAACTTAGATGTAACATTCCATCTTGGACGAGCCATCTCACTCAGACTTAAGATAAAAGAAGGAGACAAAACATAAGTTTGGCACGTAATTAAAATTGTTAATATATACTCAAAAATACCTATAGAACTTTAGGGATCTAGACCTCCACTAAAACATGATGTACGATTATATGCAAAAGTATATGCACAAACATATACTCTTATGCCACTTTTGTTACGCTCCAAATCTGGAGATATTACCGGCCGTGGATTATGTGCCTTGCTTGGCCCAATAGGCCACGAAATCCTACTGATAAAAAAGAAAATACCAGAATATAAAGGTAAAGCTATGGCATATGCTAAATTTTAAATAAATTAAAATATAATTCAATACAAAGTTCATGTAGATCATAAACATCCCACTAAATACAATGGTATTGGTTAAAAATAAAATATGAAAATAAGTTAATTCTTAAGAGGTCACTAAAGTTGGGTTCTAGAATTTCACAGAGTTCACCACTAGCAATCTTGACTAATTACCTAAAAATATTAAAAACAACGTCAGCCAACAGCTCGGTGAATGGCCAACATATGTAATAGAATACAATTCAGAATGAGGTGTCTAAAATATATATAACTGAAACATAATCATAGCATATAGTGCAACAAAAAATCACATAGTGTAAAAATTCTTTTTTTTTCGTTAAATATAAGCGTGTCTCCTGGACATTTAACATGGTCTCAAAATATAATCTCATACGTCACACTACATAGATGTATACAAAAAAACTCCATGTTACATATGAATGAGTCAGAAACAATTTACGCCATAAATTTTATATGACAAATATTTATAAAGTTTTGTATAAAAAGAATTGTTAAAATGTTCTTTTATTTTTATAAAGTCATTCGGGAAAATAGATCTTTTTAAAAAATACGTAGCATGCTAAACTACTCACGTGGAGTCCAATGAACATTTTATGCACAACAGACAAGATTATCTTTGACATAAACTTCCTTAATTAGGTAAGGCAACTATTAATTACTAACACTAATATTAAAGTATTTAAATACTAAGTGATTTTGTAAATAAAAAAAAAACCCTTTTTAAAAATAAAATATTTATTTATTTATTTTATCATATTTAATTTATATTTATCATATAATATTTAATATAGTCAAGACATTAGTTAGTCCAAAGGATATTCAAATACTAACGTACTAAAATATTATAATATTAGGTAAAAAAATTTCCATTGATCTCTCTAAAATAAATATTTTTAACTTATTTTGTTTTTTACCTGTTCTATATGTATATTTTAGAGTACTAATTTTCTCAAAATAATGTCCAAATTAAATTACTCGTTGTCGGAAAACATAAAATAAATTATTCTTGAGGTTAAAAAGTCACCTTATTAAATAAAACTTAACTGTAGTGTACTAAACTAATGTGAGGCTTATAACACCGGATAAATGTCTCCTCATGGCAGCCATGAGAGTTAAGTTGATGCACTAATTTTATCTCCCAAAACCATTTACGATTTTGATATTTGTTTATTTCATTTTTTTTTCTACTGCTATGCACATGCCTAGCTATAGCTGTATAGATGAAAAAGCCATTAAGTGTATATAAAGAAAATAACTATTATTTTATGCTAGCATATATAGTGGCGAAAAAAGGAGAGAAACAGAGTGTTTAGGGTGTTTAAGGCTAAAAAGTCACTTAATAAATTAAATATGCCTTTAGATTTTATTTGTTAATGATCGAAGCCTATGAATAGTAAAAACTATGCGTCGAGAACATACATCTCAAATTTCGTGGCCGGATTTGTTTACTGCCCGATGGATGCGCAAAAAGACGTTCTTTTTTCTCTTCCTTCTCAACTTTCTTCTGTGGACTCTCTCCTCTCAATCAATATGCATAGTGTATTAAATTCTGCGTACTTAACAAATACCCAATTCCATATAGGTACATAGATAGAAGCTATAAATATATTATAATATTTGTGTGTCATAACTCTATGCGTACTAACTACTTTTTGTTTTGTTTTTTTGTTTTACTTTTTTTCTTTGCTTTCAATTAATTGCTTTGATAACAATGTGTTCCCTTTTAATATTATTTTCAATTCCAATTCCAATAATTATTTATTTATTTATTTTATTTTGTTAATCTGTTTTTGACTTATATATTTAATTTTATTTACTTTAACAATTAAATTATTTAAACATTTACTCTAACAACTGAATTATTTAAAATTTGGAGTATTACATTACTAATTGTCCCCTTTTAATTTATTTTCTCCTTATCTATGGATTAAAAAATATTTTAAAACTTTTATCTAATGTTCTATAATATTGCATTAATCAAACATGATACAAATTAATAATATTACGTATATGTAATTAAATTTGCTATTGCATTGTATGAAACAAAAAATATGTCCAAGGTAGACCATTACTTATTCTTTCTATTCTCTTAGTGTAATCTAATAAGATTAGACCATGAAGCATGGCTACAAAAATATGTATAATTCGTACCGAATACATATTAGTACTAATATTTTGCAAGCTTATTAGTATGTTTGAATATTTTTATTTTAGTTTTTTCCTTACTCCAAATGTACCTAGTAAGTGTGCATACTTCGATATCGTATTTGTACCAAATACATATTAGTACTCATACTTAATTTGCATGATATATTTGCATGAGTATCTAGCTAGTACCCCAAATAAATAATCGATTCTTTTCCTTAGAATTTGCCATATGCTGAATGTACTTAGTCCAAACTCAAGTTCAAAATTAGTATTTCACTAAAAATAATATTTACTTTTATACAAACTTGGTCTCACGTTTCTTTTCATACACATGATTTCAGAAGTAAGTTTTAGTTTATATATAGTTTCTTTAATTAATGATACTTTTGGTTTGTAGCGTATTTTGTGCTATTAAAATATGATTTGAAATTAAAGAAGATCCTTAATCAATTAAATCATTATCTAATACTGTATTTGATTTTTTAAAATTGTTGCTAAAATAAAAATAATAATTTACAATAGTACACAGTTATACTTGTAACTTATTTTTAAAAATTTATTGCAGTAATGTACTCCTACCATATCAATACCATACAGACACGTGTTTCATAGCCATTAGAGATAACGCTAAGCCAAATTTCTGGTTCAATATTAATGGTGAACAGACGAAGATGCCACCGAGAAGTTACGCAGTTGGACCAAGGAGATCCTTCTCCGCCAGTACAGTACAAATGCAACTTCAGTCGTTGACCACCCTAGTTCAATCGAGAATGGAGAAGCTAAGGACGACGACCCAAAATCGCATGAGATGATCCATAAGATTCCTGTGGTGGAAAATGGTGGTGCAATGGCGACCGCAGAAACTGGAGTAGCTGAAGCCGGTCAAGCCTAAATGTCACAGCCATGTGAAACGTAGGTAAAGCCCGGTATGATTACCACAGTTCTTATTATTAACTAAATAATTCTTAAGAAGCAAACTAATTAATGACTTAGTTGGATAATATGTGTAGTGTTTATTTGGCCTATGGTTTGGATTTTACGATTTTTTGGTTGTAATGTTAGTTATAATGATTTATTGTGATATATCGGTGTTGGCTGTTGCATTTAAGTATATGGTTTCTATTCACGAAAAATTATATATGAGCATTTGTTTAAGTTTTTACTTTACTCCTTATGAACCCAAAAAATAAAAAAAAAATAAAGCTGAAAGGTTTGGATTAGTGCTTTTTATTTAGCTTTTCCAATTCGTGGGAAAAGTTGGTATTTCAAAAACTGTCTTTTTTTTTTTTTTTTGAAAGGTATTTCAAAAACTGTCTTTACCTTGAGTCACATTGAAAGGAAAGGGTTACTACTCCTCTTTATAAAACTCAACTTTGAATTGAGTTGACAGTAATGTGGTATTAAAGAGACCCTCTCACACATATGGACATCAAACCCAACTCGAGTTTGAAATTTGGCTTGGGAGAGATTCCAATTTTGTTGAAAAATATTCAAATGTGCGTGCAAGACCTATTGCATTCCACGTGCGGTAAAAGACGCGTGCTGAGTTTGGCTTGGGCTTCTTGGTTAGTAACAACTTTTTTTTTTTTGGCATAAAATTGTTTTAAAAAATAATTTCAAATAGCAAAATAGACCGTGGATTCTAATTGGAAAAAAACATGTGCTTAACTAGCGTACATGTTATATCTAATTGAATTGAATTGATTCTTTTTGTTATAGCTAGTTTCTCAATTTTTTATTTCTTCATTTACAAAATCATATCTCTGCAATGCACAAAAAACGTCATCCTTCAAATATTGTTTTTTCATTCACGGTTTTACAAAACTCAGAAGTTTAGTTTTTCTGTTCTATAAGCATACAAGGTGATTTTATAGTGTATTTTTTGGAATTTTTTACCATTCCCAAACCCAAGAAAAGAACAACCATGTACATGCCAAAAAAATTATGCACAAATTTATATGATTCGGTACAATCTGTCTACGTCCGTGTTAGTGACATAAACTACTATATTTATAGATGTAATACGAGACCAAAAATACCTAAAACTATGACACCAAGAACCCGATCCTTAAAGCCAACATTGTTTCTTCGCTCATGGATCACACTAGTGTCCTCGGTATTTTTCGGCATTTTTTTTCATCTTTTTCTACATCTCTACAACTTTGATTCACGCTATACTAACTTATTAGAATTCATAAGGTCCCTATTTATAGAGCAACTTTAAAATTCTGTCATTCATATAATTATTAAATCTCACACATATTTGATTCCTAGTGAATTCAAAACTCCAATCCAATTCAAAGATGTGTAATTAAAGCTATAATTGTATTGGGCCTAGTAGAATACAGGAGCACATCAACAATATTTTGATCTATCTCTGCGCTGGGAATGTCAAAACAAAAGCTGATTCTGAAATTTTTTTATTACGAGGATGACCCGACTATGAACTACTTTCTTAGTATGTAGAACTACCAAACCTCTTAAAGAAAGCTACATAATCCAAGATTCATTCCAATATGAAGCCGTTACGATTTTAACATTTTAGATTGTTTATTCGAGCAAAAACAGGTAATCTGTTACATAATCTGTATGTTACAGATTCTACATCTACTTAGCGCTGACATTATTGGCACTATACATTTTGCACTCATAAACTTAAGCTTAGAGTTGCCAATATCATTTCAATACACATGAAATGATATATAAGGATTAACAAGTGCTTGCAAAAGATAAATGGGGAGAAGCATATCCAATTGGATACACAAAATCCTTCGCGTAGCACTGCTGATAGAATGGAGCACGAAAGCTCACAATACGTGTAAACATGGCACCGGGATTTCTCGTGGTTTTCTCTCACGTGCTTGTACGGAAATTTCACCTCACACCCAGAAACGTTGCAGGCAAAAGGTCTGAGTGCAAGGTTCGTGACCGCTCTATTTGCGAAACAAAGGAACCAAGTCACTTTTCCTTCTACGTTTAAGCATTGAAAAGAGAGTAATGCATCATGTGGTAAGTGTTTCAAAAAAAATTCTCACTTTGGGAGGCAATTGCTCTAGCTCTTATTTAACTAGACACAATCTGACCATACAAAAAGCTAGATAAAATGGACAGAAAGTTCTTCAAAGGGTTGGGACAACTAAGACTTGAAAATGTATGGAGGCGACCCTTGAAATTGCATTTAATTGTTTCTGAATAAGCTCCTGCTTTCTAAGTGTACAGATGCCTCTTTATGTTCTTTTTCAGTTGGTTGGCCCCGCATCTCTCACATATAATATGTATGTGGAAGATTAGAGATGAGCCTAAAGGCATTTTCCATTACCGAAAGGTTTCATGTGGCCTGGTTACCGTTTTAATTATTTTAACTAAATAATGGTGTGGTTATAATACGTGTCAATATATATATAAATGTATATATTGTGACTTTTACTTTGGATAAATGGCATGTGAGTCTGGTGAGTTTTATCAAATTTTTTTTATTCTCATGTGTGGTTGAGAACCCGAGAAATTTTGAATTTTATTTTTAAAATTTAAATAATTTTATAAGAGGATAATTTTAATTGTTTATTATGAATTTTTAATTTATTAATGTAGAACTTTAATTGAAGTTATATATATACACCGTGTGCGTATATCGTGAGTCGAGAGACTTCCTAAGGAAGCTCACCTTGGCCCACCCGTACTCGTTGTTTGTCTCTTTTTTTTTTTCTCTCTCTCTCTCTCTTTTTTGGATAAATTACATTGACATCTCTAAGAATTTTGATTAAATACAGTCAACTCCAGTCTTTTGGACAAATTACACTAACACGGATCATATATCAAAATGTAATTACAAACCAACACAAAACGTTAGGATTTCATCCAACTCCGTTACCGGCGTCAAAAATGTAATTTAATATTCCAATTTTACCCTCAATTATGTCAGCACCCATGACAAGACTTTTCAGTACTTAATTTGTATTGCCATTTTTACTCTTTTGTCCCAAAACAGCCTCTATATATGTGTGCTTCACCGAATGAGTTATTTACAGTTTGCTGGCTTTGTTTTGCTCCACAAGGTTAGAAGAATTTATTTATGTATTATTTTTTGTATGAATTTTAATTTATTTAATAATTTATTGCAGTATATAATTTAAATTTATTTCTAATTTATTTCAATATTAAATTAAATCAAATCATGTATTGTTTTAATTTCTATATAAATTTTAATTTATTTTATAATTTCTTGCAGTATAAAATTTAAATTTATTTGTAATTTATTTCAATGTTAAATCAAATCATGTATTGTTTTAATTTCTATATGAATTTTAATTTATTTTATAATTTCTTACAGTATAAAATTTAAATTTATTTGTAATTTATTACAGTGTTAAATCAAAATGTTTAGTTGGTCTGGAAGCACAAGTTCACAAAGAGGGTCAGTTTATCGAAATAAAAGATGTTATTGTGGTCGAAGGGCAGCGGTTAAAATTTATGAGACAGGCAAAAATCCAAGAAAGTTATACTTGAATTGTGAAATCCAATCATGCAGATTTTTTGAACGGTATAAGAGTTGTAATGAAAGGATAGGTGAGATCGAAGTGGAACAACCTACCCATGTTGCTGTTAATGTTCATTAACACGAAGCACCTGACCAATCTATGAAAATGACAACATAGGTAACTGTAATGAAGATGCTGGTAGTTTTAAACATTGTCTTAGTTATAATGTCCTTGGTGACTCTGTTTGTCACGTTGGCTTTAAAGTAAGTAAATTTATGTATTTGTCAAGTATGAGCAAGGAAGTCTAGTAATGAAATGTAATGTAGTGTATTGACAAGTATGAAATATTGTATTATTTTGCTTAGTATGAAGAATGTGATGTATTTGCAAGGAAAAAGTCAAGTAATGTCAACTAAATAATAAGATTAGTATGAAATAAAACATTTTAACAATTTCACAAGTACAAGTTATATAAGTTCAAGAAGAATACATCTTCATTAATTACAATACAACTTCAAAATAAAGTGTTCCACACTTAAAACAAAAGCATCCCAAGTTCTATACAAGAAGTGAGTTGCCTTATTACAAAATAAAGTGTTCCACACTAAACAATTTCCAACTTTTTCATCTCCTGCAGATCAGGGAATTTCATGACCGTTCCATTCAAATCTGATATTCTCCTGAAAATTAAAATGCATTAGATCAGTTGCCTCATTTTGGAACATTCTCAAATCCATAAGCATCATAAATCCCTAGACTTCTTTTTGGTTGAAGTGAGTTACTAAATATGAGAGTATTTTAGAATGTAAAGAAGTACTCACAATGCAGGATTACAAATGTGTACAGAAGTACTCATTTGCATAGATTAAAGTAAAGAGTTGAAGAACTCTGCCACCAGACTACAAATGTGTATATAAGCTAACCAAATGAGAACCATAACTTGTACCTATTTAGTGTATTCACGATAGAATATCTATACCACTTGAAGGATTTCCAAGTCCTTGGAAGTTTGGATCATCACAAACAATTGCTTTAGGTCCCCATGCAAGCTTGCCACCAAATATGTTCCAGACACGATTAGGACTCTGGAAATGGAGAGGATGCCAGATTTATCAAGATCAAGACAAAATAGTACTCATCATGAAGTGCAGAAATTTTAAAATTCTTCTATTATGAATTTTCTTGTAAAGACTTGAACGAAGGGTTCCGGTCTTATATAGCAAGTTGCAAAAAATGAATCAGAGCCAAAACCAAGAGTACATATGAGAAAATTAAAACAGTTATCACCAAACTATGCATGCAAGAAGAAAACAAAGCCCCATATTGGCTGCAAATCCAGTGGATACACATGAAACCTGTTGTGATTTTCTTGATCACGGTGCATGATACAACCCTACTGTAAGAACTAATCTTGTAGAAAAGGCCTTCCAAAATTTTAAGTTTTTAAAAAGAGCAATAAGTATGCCAAAAGCAATTGTACCAAGACTGTAATTTAAACAAAACTAAAAGTAGTTAATTACCCAAGAAAAAAAAAACTAGAAGTAGCATACCCTTTTCAAAACTGGAACAGCAGTTGTATCATTGAGGATTACATGTAAATTCATTCAACAAGCTTCCATCTATTTATCGAAACGCAATAAACAATCTAATCACTTTGCAAAATGGAACATGCCCCCAAGTACGAAGTTCAGGCACTGCACCCAAAAGTAAAGCTAACAGTCATTTAAGTTAATTCTTACCTTCAACATCCAAATCACCACACCCAACAGCACGCAAGTCTCTAGCAAAAACTCCTGAAACCAAGCCCTCCAACTCAAACAAAGGAAGTAGAATAAAAATTAGAAAGAAAAAGAAGCATTAGGGAAGTAAACAACTGAAACCTGATATCGAACCTGATTTCAGCTCCAAAAAGCCCGACTCAAAAAATAGGCACAGAAACACAAGCTTGCTAAAATCAACTAAAAGAACTGAAATCAAATATGCAATTTTTATACTATAAGGGATGATTATGCTGTCCATGTGTCAAGCATAGCAGACCCAAAGCATACAGAAAATGAGCTAGTTGGTTGCAAAGAGACTAACCAAGCATACCAAACTGACTTCAGCTCCAAAACGAAAAACGCATTAACAGGTTCCAAAAACTTCTTCTGCAAACAATTGAAATAAAAAAGCAACATGTTCAATAATAGGCTCCAAAAACTACAAAAACTCTAAAACAACTGAAATCAGATTATCGAACCTGATTTTAGCTCCAAAAACTCCAACTAAAAAATGTTGCCCAAATACATATGCTTGCTAAAATCAACTAAAAGAACTGAAATAAAAAATAATAGACTGAAATAAATCCAACAACTCAAACAACATGCTATTAGAGTGAAATCACCTACCAGTCCAACAACTCTAACTCCAAAAACAGGCCCAAACAACTGAAATATAAAACAACAGATTGAAACCAAGTTCAGTCCAAAAACTCCAAAACAACTGAAATAAAAAAATAACAATTGAAGAAGCAATAACAATAGATGAGTTACCTCCACAAACACAGGACCCAAAAACATACTGCAAAAAGTCAAAAAAGTGAAAAGAACTTCTCCAAAACCTTGTTTATTTCTTCATCAAAAACTTCTCAAAAAACAGGCTCCAAAAACTCCACCAACTCCAAAAACTGCTAAAGCCAAAAGAATGAACTCAAACAGGCTAAAACAATTGAAACAAATTAAACAAGAAAAATGTAAAACCAAATGGTACCTCATGGTATCATACACTTAAGGGACTTCACCTGAACCACCTCTTCCCTATCCTTACATGGAAACAATGGAATAAGTAAGACTTTTAATTGTGAAGAAGCAAGAAATAAACAATAAAGAAGCAGTTGTTGGAGATACTTACAACAAAAGGAGGTGTCTATTGATTATTCATGACAGTGGAGCTAGCTTGGAAGTCTCCAAAAGTTACCTGGCTGCTTTGGCCAATTTCTCGTTGCACCTACAAAAGTGCAAAATTT
The DNA here is from genome assembly GCA_034768845.1 of Heliamphora exappendiculata. Taxonomy (NCBI): domain Eukaryota; kingdom Viridiplantae; phylum Streptophyta; class Magnoliopsida; order Ericales; family Sarraceniaceae; genus Heliamphora; species Heliamphora exappendiculata. The sequence goes on from JAOTRH010012887.1 coordinate 48,986, forward strand.
ATGAAATTTCAAAAAAAATGCAGACAACCAGTAATAAAAATAGTATGCATTACAAACTTACCATGCTCCTGCCTTTGCCCCTTCTCCTTGTTGAGGCTGAAGATGTGGACCTGCCTCTCATAGCTGGGTCTTTGCCTCTACCCTTAGGCTTAGCTCTCACCGGTGCCCTTTGACATGATCTTCTATTATGGCCAATTCCCAGACAATTTATACATCTCACAGTATTACTTTTTTTGGTAGGTCCTGCCCCTGAAGGTCCTTCATCTTCTTCTCTCTTCCTACTTTGTCTTGGCCTTCCTGGTAGTCTCCTCTATGGTGGTGGCTGCACTGGATCACCTGACACATCTTGCCATGAACTCTCATCCTGTATAGGGTGGATCATCTGACCATAAGATTTCAAGTACGTATCCCTAAAGAAGTAGACATCGCAGAATTCTTTAATATTTTACCTCCGGCTAGAGATGCAAGCTGCTGCATGTTTACAGGGGATCCCTGTAATATTCTAAATCTCACAGCAACATGTTCTATCCATTAAGTTCACAACACTCCTACGCCCCATCTCCATCACCTCATATTCAGATCCACCACTAAAAACAACTCTGCACTGTCTGAATTTCAATATAACATCATCGAGCACCTTTCTTACTGTTGGGGTCACCAACCCCTGCCAAGATGACGCCTTCTCATACCTCTTACGCAATTTTCCCATTACTTTACTTCATATAGAATCCAACAATATCAAAATAGGCTTTCCCCTAAACTTGGCAATGGAGTTATTAAAGGATTCATCAATGTTACTTGTGACATGATCACTCCTAACTCTTGGTTCCATTTTATGCCTTGTCCATTGCTCTAGTGGGATGGCCATTAGCCAATCGTATGCTTCTTCAGAACATTCCTAAATTTTGGCCATATTCTCATCAAATGTTGCCTTATTATAGGCTCTAACTGCACCCCAAAAGTATTTTCGAAGCTTCAATATTGGAAAATGTCCCTTCAAATTGTTCAACAGGTGTCTACAACATCTCCTGTGAAATGCTTCAGGAATGACCCATGACAATGCTACTTCAATCCCCTTCTGGCCATCTGTAATGAAAGTCCAAGGTTTACGCTATCTACTTTTCTCAAGCATGCCATTAAAATGGTATAGGAAAAAAGCCCAACTATCATTTGTTTCGCTCTCAATAACAGCATATGCAATGAAAAACAACCCGCCATTCCCATCCAACCCTACAGCAACTAGTAAAATACCCCCACATGGTCCCTTCAGAAAACAAAAATCAAGACCAATGAATGGCCTGCAACCATCAAGAAAACCAATTTGGCATGCACCAAGTGAAATGAAAATCCTATGGAATGTTGGAAGATTAACATTTGGAGGAACTCTCTGTAATTCCATTTTCACCATAGTACCAGGATTTGTTCGCCTAAGCTCATCAGCATACTTAGGTAACGAGCTGAAGGATCTATTGTGGCTCCCCTCAATTTTGTTTATAGCCCTCCTTTTAGCCCAGTAAAGCCTCATCCTTGGTACTTCCACCCCATATTTTTTCACCATTTCATCATATAATGCTTCCAATGTTATATTAAGATTTTCTTTGATTTTATTCACTAACTTGTCTGCAATCCATGTTGAATAAGCCTATGAATTTTTGGGAACCCACTTACATGTGTGCTCAGGTGTTAGAGTTTTAATCGTGAAAGTTACCCCGCCAGCTATAGGTGTTGCATGCACTCTCCAATTGCATCTTATGTTACCACATTGTACTGTAACCCTTGTTCTCTCATTCTTTTCTCTGAGTAACTTAAAGCCTTTCTGAATTAAATAATCTTTAAGTACTACTCTAAAATGATTCACATCTTCGAACAACTGACCTACAGCAAACTCAATCTTACCATCATCTCCAACTTCAAAAAGTTTTTCCTTTCCCAACCCCTGCATCTTAATTTTCACTTCGTCATACTCATCACTAGAAATAGGGCCACATGAATCCTCTGATTGGTAATCTAAGAGATCATGGTAAGTGGAATCTTCGAAGTTCATGTTCTCATCATCAAATTCAAATTCTGACCCTTCTATATTACTACTAAATTCACTTTCCTCTTCATTTACGTTACAGTCGTCATCTGTTGAATCTGAGTTATCCTCATTATCATCATTTGTAGCATAACCAGATTCATTACCCACCCCACTAGGAATTTTTGAATTGACATTGATAGTAGCCTGACTACAACTTATCCCAGGACCATCCACTTGGTCAGTTACCACATACACCTTTATGTTAGTCTGATTAGCATTACTATGAAACACTTGTAACACATCTAAGTCACTGAGGATGGCCACCTTATCAGTACAACCAGGGACTGCATAATACATGTTCACAGCAATGCCAAAGGTTGTAGGTAGAAAAGCTACTGCAGAGTCGCACACATCACTCAACATGTATATCGTAGAATACCTATCAGGATCCACATTTCTAATGTAATAGGTTCTCCCTAAATAGTGAACAATTAGATCATAACACTTATCTACTGCCATAATAACCTGTAATTATAATACAAAACTAAATAATCACCCTAACTAACAAACAAAGATTGAACATGAAAAACTTAATCTTGGTGACTCATTGACTCGGTGACTCAGTGAGTTAATGACTTGATGACCCAGTGACTCAGTGAGTCAGTGAGTCAGTGAGTCAGTGAGTCAGTGAGTCAATGACTGGGTGACTCGGTGATAAAGAAAGTCATGCACTGAGTCACAACTCAGTCACATGAGTTAGTTAGATGTGAACCCGTGACCTAAAATTTGTGAAACCTTAATTTGTGACTCAGTGACTCGGCTTAGAAATTACAGGTCAGTCACATGTGAACCCTAACCTCAGAGTAAAAAATCGTAATATGTGAAACCCTAATTTGTGAAACCCTAATATGAAATTTAACAACCAAAATCTGTAATTTCTAAACCGTGACCTGCTATATTTACAAACCCTAATTTGTTAATCCCTAATTTGTATAAACCCTATTTTCTTAACTTTGCAATTGGAAAACCATACCTTACAACAGTTTTGTTCTTCCCTCGCACAAATCTCAGCTTCCTTCGTGTTCGTATTCTTCATTTTCATCGCAGCAACCTCAGCGTCTCTCAGTGTCTTCCATCTTCGTCTTCCGTCTGACTGTCTTAACGTCTTCCGTATTCGTCTTCATCTTCCGTCTCAGCATCTCAGCGTCTCAGCGTCTTTGTCGTCTTCCGTCTTCGTCTCTGTCGAAGCGTCTCAGCGTCTCTCAGCTCAGTTCACTAACTCTATCCCTCACTCACAATTCGCGAATGAAATGAAGAGGAAATGAACCAAGCGTTGAGGCTTTGTGTGAGGGCAAAATGATAAAAGTAAGATTAGGAAATGACGTGACAGTATATGTCACAGTCCTCATAGATTTTCAGACAAAATATCTGAGGGCATTTTGGTCTTTTTATTAATTTCGTTAACGGCGTTAACTGTTAAAGGGTGCCAATGCAATTTGTCCAAAAGACTAAGGTTGACTGTGTTTGACCAAAATTTCAAAGGAAGTATGTATAATTTACTCTCTTTTTTTTAATTTTTTCTTTCTCTTTGCTTTTTTCCCCTTCTCCCATGGAATTCCTTTTTCTTTTTTCTTTATTTTGAATCCCTTAAGTTTTAAATCTTACAAGACCACCAAAAGTAAGATTGTTCTATGCGTCGAGGACTTTGATTTCAACTGAGCGAATTTTTATTTGGACGATTTCAAATTTTTGGGTGTGCTCAAATTTGGGGGGTTAAGCTATTTAAGGTGGAATTCTTAACTAAATTTGAATAAATATTGTTAATATATGATTGATTGCCATTTTTTAGAAAGATTTCATGAGATCTATTTTTAAATAGAAACCCTAGCTTCTATGGAAAGTTAGAGAATGGTATTTAGGAGGAATTAGGAATGTAAATCTGGAATTAATTGTGTTATTTGAAAATGTGATATGTGATTGTGAAGTCGAATATGTTATTTGAGATTTGGTTATGTAATTGTGGAATTAATTGTGTTAATTGGAGATTGGGTACTAGAGTATGTTAGGATTTGAGCAGTTGACGGGATTATGAAACATACCATCTAAGAGATTGGGGATTGTATGCATGTGTTGCATTGTGGGGATTAAGATTTGTTTAAGCTAATCTGTGTGAGTTTATAATTATTAATTTATTAACATATATGGCAATATTAGCCTGTGCCGCGACATTAGCCTCTGTGGCGACATTAACCTATGTGGTAATCTTAGCTTGTGTGGCGACATTAGCTTGTATGGCAACATTATTCTATGTGGCAATATTAACCTATGTGGTAATCTTAGCCTGTGTGGCAATACGTGTGACGCCCCGTCCTCCCGACACGTCGGGATATACATAAATATAAATAAATGAATATTTTAGCCATTCATTCATATTTATATATCTTAAATATTACATCATAAAGGAGTTTGAACTGATTAGAAGTACATAACGATTACAGTTTTACAAATTTTTTTAGATATTACAAGAATTGCAGGGAAACTGAACAAAATAACAAAAATAGAGGTCTCGAATCCTCAGAATGCATCAGTGGGGCCCACATGCTCCTAGAATTCACCCTGTTCTTTGAATCCTTTTTCTCCCTCTGGGACGACTTCCTCCAAGTACTCATCATCACTTGTGGCACGAATGCCATTAGCCAGAGCCTAGTAAAAAATACTTTAAACCTTCTTACCAATCTCACGACACAAAATTTTTTCTATAACGCATTTCATATAACACCCAGTACAATTTAAAGTCAATGAGACAGACAAATTTATAACAGGGTAGCAGATAAGTCAATAAACATGTGAGTTTGAGATGCCGTGTATGCAATGCAAATGCTCAACTTAACATACACCCAGATCATAACAGGAATTCCACACTGGGAATTACCAGAGTAGACTTTTATGGGTAATTGATCACCAAAACCATCATCGCGCCTCGTTGCGAATAGTAAACTCTAGCTTAGGCTTCATGCCACGTCTGTTTTACTTAATGGCAACGATGTGGGGTCCGCGCCATCCTCCAGGCCAACAAAAATTCAATAGTCAATTAGCTAATCATATAATAAGCGATTTGTCCCACCTTAAGATTATTATGCCTCTGCCGATGTCAACCCAAAATCTAAGTAACAATTAAAAATTTTAAGAGACACTTTACATTATTCAGAATACCCGGATGAGGGGTTTAGAACTGCCATAATTGGGCTCTCTCCGGAGTTATTACCTCAGTGGGATTAGGTTCGCCGAATTAGGCTCTCTTCGAAATTACCCTTCAAAACACCGTGGCAATAGGGTTTAGGTCTGCCATAATTGGGTTCTCTCCGGAATTACCACTTCAGTGGGATTAGGTCCGCCGAATTAGGCTCTCTCCGCAGTTACCCAATTTTCCCGTGTTGACACCACTTCCATAATATAACCATAACTGAAGGAGCGAAGGAAATCGAAGGAACATATATCCAACAAATATGACCGATGTACAAAATAACCAAACCCAAGGTACAGGGTGCAACCTACAAGATGCCCTAAGTGCAAAGTAACAATACTTATGGTACAACAACTCGTATCTTGAAGTATAACTTAATAATAATATAGTATGAAACTAAACATGGCAAGATGTACAAACCAACATAGCATAAAGCACAAATCTTTAAAGCACAAGGTATAACCATTAAAGCACTAAGTATAATCATATGAAGCATAAGTTATAATTCTAAAGACTTGGTTCAAACTTTATAGCATGTATTCTAATCATCATATAAAACTCTGGTCTCACGATAAAAAGGAATTCAAATGTACACATAGTAACCTTAAGGCCAAGAGGAGTATTAAATTTAAAGGGTCGGTAGGGTTTTGGGGTATCTAGACTTGGAATCAAGTTATGATTTTTAAACAATATTTAGGTAGAAATATTTTTTACAACTCTTACGTTTAACACTAAAGCTAAAACCTTAAAAAAAATGGGAGAATAAAGCATTCTAAGAGAAAACGGTTTAAAACTTTCTTCAAAATTTTACTAAAAATATCCCTCCGTTGGTCTCGATTTTGGGATATAAAATCAAGTCTAAATGAGCCAATTTTTGGATATGTTCAAGTTACACATCCCTACAAATCTCATGAAGGGTTTTTGGGGTTGTTGTTTGAAACAAGTTGAAGATATAAGTCATTTTGTAAAATAGGTTCTATTAGCCGCCAAACTCTCAGTAGAACTGATTTTGGAAAGAGAGTTTGAAACGGGTTTGAGGGATTTTCTCGAGGTATCTAGGTTTGATGTTTTTTTTGGGTAATTGTCTTAATTTTTAGGTAATTCGGCCTGATGTTTGGATAGCAAGTAGTTTAATATGTTACCTACAATTTTCATGTAGACCACTTTTGGAGTAGGTCACTAAAAATAGGGGAGTTTGGCTATTCAAAAATATGTGAGAGAAGTGTCCGTTAAGGGCTTAAACACAACAGAGAGTTTCGAAGGAGTTTTGACCTATCAAACCTCAATATGTTATGCTCATTTTTTATGGGTATTTAGATATACATGTTATCTACAACCTTTAGGTTTGGCCAAAGCTCAGATCTCATTGTAAACTAGGATTTTTAGGTCGGTATTATTGACTGGTCTAAAAATGACACACTTTGGTAGAATTGTAATATCTCGAGTTCTACTTACTCAAATGAGTTAAATCTAACTTTGGAAGAAAGATAACACAAACAGATAAATATGGAGATAAAGAACATAATTAGATCAATTTTCTATGTGGAGTTATGAAGTTCCAAAGATCAGGGCAGAAATATTCAAGTTCTAAAAAATCAGGTCCTTATATGTTCAAGCGTCCTACTTATGATATGTCAAGGTTTTGTTCAATTTCTTTGCATGCTTGTGTTGTAGACATTAATATCAAGATTCTATAACACTTTTAAGTCATAAAACTCAAAAATAACAACACACAACCATATCTCATATCATTCAAAAACATAACAGCCCCTATTTCTCAACTACAACGCATTTTCAAATTGTTTTTGGTTCTTGATTTTTTGAAGTGTTTAAATAGATGAGTTGAGGGATATTTTGGGTGATATTAGACATAAGGTTTAGAGATTTTACTTAAAGGTTTAGAGATTTTACTTACTTGTTTAGAGGCTCAAAAGGTGGTAGGATGGAAGGACTTAGCTTTAGAGACACATTCTTGATTTTTCTTAACCTCCTTTCTCTCCTTCTTCTTTCCTCTTTTCTATCTCAAACTTGGAAGAACACTCAAGAACAGTGAAAATCTGGTCTCACACCTCACTTGGCCAAAAATAATCAAGGGGGCAAGAGCGTGTTTTGCTTAGATTATATAGGAAAGGTTATGGAACAAAATGATGCATTTTAAGTCCTTTTTCTTTGCATATCACATGGGTGAGTTGACAAGGTGCAAAGTTTGAGAGATATACATCAGATTTGGTGGTGAGATTTCGTTTAGGGGTCAATTTGGGAGACAAAAATCTAATTTCACATCAATCTAGGGGTTTTACCTTGGTTTGCGTGCCCTTTTATGCAATAAAATACTTTAAAAGTTAATTTGATATATCTTTTTGTTATTTTTTCCTATTAAAATTTATTATTTTAATATGTTTATGATAAATTTAGTATTTCCATGAATTATTATAGTTTTCATAGCAATTGATTAAGTAGATATAGTCTTTTAAGTCAAATTAAGCTAGTTTGACAAAATGACCTTTTGACTTATTTTACTGTGTATGAATTTTAATAATAATTTGTTTGCTTTTGTTAGCTTATAATACCATATTATTATGTATATTACTTGTTCAACAGTGTTGGATCAACATAATGCTTGGTTTGACACATTTCTCATCTTTTTAAGCTTAAAAGAAGGTAAAAAACTACTTTTTGGCACAACTTCCAAGGCGGCCTGCCACTAAGGGGTATTTTTGTTATTTTTGAGGTTATCTTGTCCTTTTCTACATAATTGTGCTTAAATTCTTAATTTAGGGTGTCCATGTGTTAAAATTTGAATTTTTGAGAGTTTTTGTTATACTAGGGGCAAAATGGTTATTTTACCATAATTATTAGAATCTTTTTATTTTTAATTCTATATTTCATGTTATTTACTTAATTTAAAATGTTGGGAGGTTCTCTAGGTGTTAAGGTTTGTTGCTTGAGTTTTGGACGTTTTTAGGGTTTCAGGATCAAAGTTAGGGTTTTCGAGTCGAGTTAGGGTTTTGAATATCTTCCGTGCGCTATGGCCTCGTGGGCGATCCATCACTAATACTAAGGTTTGGACTGGCTCTTTACATGTGTCATTACCAATTAGGTTGTTACAATTAGGGTTCGAACCGGGTCGTTACAAACTACCTCCCTTAAACAAATTTCGTCCTCAAAATTTTATCCCGTACTTTTATCGTGTGAAAGGTTGAGGATGATTTACTAACATCACTTCTCTTTGAAGTTGTGTCCATGTTTACTTCAGTCGTTCTTTATTAAGGGTGTGGACATGGCCAGGCTTATACGTTCAACTGCTTTGAGTGACAGTTGTTTTGCCTTACAAAAATCTTGGATCGACTACTACACAACTTTTAAGATCAAATCACATGCCTATGGTGTTGGGGTTTTTTTATTAGTGTTAATCTAAAAGCTTTTATCCTTCAAGCGTACCCTTTCTAGGGATGAAGCAACAAGTTTAATTAATGAACAACTTAGAGTTGCGAATGCGGCGTACCTCCGTTCATCAACACATACTCCTTTTTCTCCTGTGAAGGGCGAGCACTCTATTCATCTCTCTCTGGTTGGTCAGGTTGCACTACCTTTTTCAAATCACTCGTTTCTTGCTGCAATAGACTTGTTTGATCTTTATTGCCCTGTCCTTGCTAACGGTTGTTGTAGTTTAATCCTCTTTGTAGTGGGCATCCAGACCTTTTATGTCCTAACTTCTGACAGTGATAACAGATTATTGATTTTGGCACCCTTTTTCCTAGTTGTTCCCTTATGTCATCTTGAGAGTAAGGTTCTGAGCGCATGAACTTCTTGTTGTTCCTTAATGGTCCTCCTCGATTGTCTTCTCCACTTATAACAAGTTCTTACTGTTGATTGTTGTTATTTTGTGGCCTTGATCCAAACCTCTGTTGTTCGAAAAAAATCCTTTTCTCAAGTGCTGGGACATTCTATACCCTTAGGTCCGATAAGTACCATGATCCCATCCGAGGTGCCTTCTCTTGTGATCAATCCAAATTGACTGTTAGGTCTTGCAAGATTTGTGGTAGGCTTGAGACGTCCACTTCCTCCCTAGTCCCATATACTTTTACTGAGCTTTCATGGTTCTGTCCTTGTCCTGCCATCTTTAAGAAAGAGAAAAAGAAAAAGGGTTATTAAACTGTCCGATACGATTGGTTCTACTTATAAGGTGAAGGCATGACACACAACATGTTTATTGACATGAAAAGTTCTATTCAATGAGATCTTGTTGTTCTTACTGTAGATTGTACGGAATTACAAAACTGTTAACACATCGCTACTATCTTGAACTTTATATGATTTTCTATATTGGACTCTAGGTCTCACTTTATTGATTAGCAAAGATCTGTTCCTATCAATTAGTCCCTTTTTGTTTCTATTTCACACAATGATGACTCGGAGCATTGCTTCTACACAAAACTTCATCTAGTCGCAAAAGTTAGCTCGGGAGCTGTTGTTATAGGTGGGCTCTGACTAAAGGTATTCCTCGGCTATCTTTTTAAATCCAATTACGTAAACTCTTAACATGCCCTTGTCGGCTTGGAAATGTGCGTGCGAATTGTCCATCAATTTGAAGGTGAGATGCAGGTCTCAGTTAAGTATAGTAGGGAACTCATGTTGATGCAAAATCTCATAGATGTACTTTTTTCTTGTAGTCACTAATGTGTTGCGAGGTCTATTGATAGAAAGCGAGCGGTCTTAGTGAGGCGATCCACTGTAATGCGAATATTGTTAGTTTTTGAGGCGATCTTGATAGTCTTGGTGACGAAGTTTGTAGTTATATATTTCCATTTTTCTTTTCGTGTTTCCAATCATTACTCTGTTCCTCTTAGCCTATGTCGTTTGTTCTTGACGTGTTGATACGTATGGTTTGAATGTCTCTTTTAATGACTAGATTGTTTTCTTAGGCAATTGGTCATTCTAGGATAAAACGAACATAATAAAAGATATGGTTGTATTAGGATAAGGGGTCAAGGCTAAGGCAATCATCGTTGACCAAAATTGAGATGCCAGTTGAGGCTCAGATGCATTGTACATAAGAGTTTAACAACTAATGAAGATTATAAAGGGGATATTTTTAGACCAATCTGTGCAACATCAGGTCTTGACAAAAGATTTGTTTAAGTAATGGGTAACCATATTAGATATTTCTCCTGAAGTTACGTCGGCCTAACATACTTCGATTTAAGCATTCAAGTCTACTCCCCAGGTTGGGATTTCAAGAGTAAACAAAGAATTCACAAAATTACTGCACAAAAGTGTGGTATCAAGATCGAGAGAACTGAATGAGGGCAAAAGATTTCACCAATGTTGAACATTCGAAACCAGTGTTATTAGAATAAAGGATAAGCAAAGAATTTCAACTGGGTATAAAAATTGATACAAAGGCTTGGGGTAAATGAGAATGGAACTTATAAGAATGAAGTTGCGAGGTTCTGACGGTGACTCTCGATACAATATCTAAAACCTCTCCTAGTATGTACTCTTGTCTACCGCTCTTAAAATAAGATAACTTAACTCATTGCATGAATCTTCGATCTCCGATTTTGATGCCCTTACTCGTCCTTCACATGTAGATTTCCTACTGCTTCTAATCCCAGTAATGTCCTAACATGAATCGGAATAAGACTTAGACGCAGCAGATTTTAGTTCTGATATAGAAGAAAATTATAATTAATACAACACATCCTACAGAGTTTTTACGCGACACAACGCATGGTTTCCCCTAACCTAAGGCTTGAAAGTTCACTAAACCTACGCTTTGATACCAAATGTGACGCCCCGTCTTTCGGGCATGTCGAGACATACATAAATATAAATAAAAAGATATTCTAGCAATTCATTCATATTTATATATCTTAAATATTATATCATAAGGGAGTTTGAACTGATTAGAAGTATATAACGATTACAATTTCAACAAAAATTTTCAGATATTACAAGAGTTGCAGGAAAACTAAACAAAAGAACAAAAATAGAGATCTCGAATCCTCAGAATGCACCAGTGGGGTCCACATGCTCCTGGAATTCACCATGTTCTTTGAATCCTTTTTCTCCCTCTGGGATGACTTCTTCCAAGTACTCCTCCTCACCTGTGGCACAAATGCCACGAGCCAGAGCCCAATAGAAAAACACTCTAAACCTTCTTATCAATCTCACGGCACAAAATGTTTTTCTACAACGCATTTCTTATAACACCCAGTACAATTTAAAGTCAAAGAGATAGACAAATTTATAACAGGATAGCAGATAAGTCAATAAACATGCGAGTATGAGATGCCTTGTATGCAATGCAAATGCCCAACCTGACATACACTCAAATCTGTTAGGGTTGGTATACTGAAAATCATGTTTTTAGTATTTAATTTTATTTTAATAGAATTAATTTTTTATTTTATGAGAATTTTTATGAGCAATGTATGTATATCATTTCTTTAATATTATGCATAGATGTCTAATATTCTGTATAGCATTTAATCTAATGTGTAGAGTTTGGCTTACACATAAAAGATCAGATTTTAGATTTTTGCAGAATATAAGTTTTATGTTCACAGTTTAGATGAAAATGGATATACCATCGGTACGACTGTAGCAAAGAGTTTTAGTAAGCCTGTCTTGGTTACAAAGAACAGATAACAACGTCGTCTATTGTTCCAACTCTATGTGCCAGTACACTTTGTGTGTATTAAACGGGATATTTTAGGTAATTAATTTTATATTGACTATATAAACTAATTCACACCCTAAGATTATTATAAATAGTGTTTATCCTCTTAATCCTGAATTAATTATTGATTTGCATATATTTAATATTTGTTATTTTGATTCATTAGAGGGTACAATCTTATATGGGTTTATATTCCTGATGAATTGGATAGCGGTATTATTTATATGGCGAATATTAATTATTGATGGAACTACGTCTCGAAAGATCAGAATTGACGATACTCCCTTAAAGAAGTTTATAAGTTTTGACTGGATCAAACCGTGCAGGTAGATTTAATTATTCGGTGGTCAAATAAGTTAAGCATAAGGGTTTAAGGAATATTAATATGTCGATTAAATTAAATTTTTAATAATTAAATTTAATTGGAGGGTATTGAGAATCTTTAGGTGGGGAGAAATGGTAAGCATTTAATAACAGGAGCTCAATGCAAGATGGTCTTGAGATTATGGGTTAGAGTGCAATTATAATTCTTTAGTAGTCTGAACTGTAATTCAATATTTTATGTTAATTGTAGAAATCGTTAATATGTGTCTGTGTTACACTGGAAATCTTATTTATAATTACTCCGCAGGTCCCTGTTGTAGCCCTATAAATATGCGAGTATGCTGAACTAGTTTCATAACTTGTTTTCTAAGACTAAAGTTGTCCACGTTCTATCGGTATGAGTTCTCGAAAGAATATAGCCCACACTATATTCGGAAATCACATAAGAGAATATAGTATAAGATCTGACAGGAGTTTTAACTTGGATTCAAATCATAGTTGAAGATTCAATCGGTAAAAATGTATTCTTCTAAATTAATTTTGGTTGCACATGTTTTATTTTGATCGTTCGTCATCAAAAGTTTTATCTGAAGCCCATTTTGGCGTTTGCCCATCCAGTAATTTTTTTTTGTAGATAATTGTTTGCAAATATAAAGATCTTGGCTGTTTTGCCTCAAACAATTGGTATCAGAGTTGTTTTGTTATTCTTTTAAGGTTTTCAGGGTCGGGTAGTTTTAGAACTGTTGCTAACTTTGTTTTGCAGGCGTTTTAATTCCGATTTTATGATCGACATTTATTTTTCATGTTTGATTGAATAGTGTGAATGAATGATGATTTTTTTTAAATCACGGGAGTTGACCATGATAGATCGAATGTGAGCCTTCGGGATAGAGGATCGATGTAATAGTTAGTTTATATTTTTAAAATATCTCTTTAGATTATTGAAGAACATATTGAATATATCCAAGAACATGAAGAACGGAGGCGACACCGGCGGTGGTTCGAATTTTAACGGACCATGGATCGCGGTAAGTTTTTTATGGTTTTAAACAATTTTTTTCACTGAATTTTTCTGCAGTATTTATAAATAAAAAATAGCATTAAAAATTAGTCAAAAATTGTGAGAAAAAATCACTAAAATAGCCCAGTTCCGACAACTTTGTCGGCGGCAGTGGTTCTTATGAATTTTTGGGTGATTTTTGGGATTATTTTTTGGATAGTTTTTTAAACATAAAATAGAAATAAAATATACTTCAAAATACTGTAAAAAACTAAAAACACTGGGCCAAAATCACAACCTAAATAGGCGGTAAATAGGCCGGCGACAGCAGTGGCTTCCATGCTATTTTTTGACAATTTTTTGGACTTTTTTGAGAAAATTTTCATAAAAAAAGTAGTACCTTTTGAGAGATTTTCAACGGTATAAAGTACGTTAAAAATATAGTTCAGAAAGAGGTCGAAAAAGCCTTAAAAAGTTGGCGGTTTCAGGCGGCGGCGTTGTGGTGTAGCAGCAGCAACTTTAGGATGTTTTTTTAGCCATTTTCCAGATTGTTTTCAAGCAATTTTTATCATAGAAAAATAATAATTTTTGAGAGATTTCTTTTGATATAAAGTACGTCAAAAAGGAGTTCGAAAAGAGGTCGGAGAAGTCTTAAGAAATTAGCTGTGCCATGCTGTTGTGGCCAGCAGCGTTTTTTTTTTGTTCAGGCAGTTTTTTTGGCCATTTTTTGGGCAATGTTTTAGCAGATTTTTTGATAAAAAAATCTTGTATTTCGAGAGCTTTCTAATAATATAAAGCTTGTAAAAAACATAGCGCAAATGAGACGGCAGGAGCCGCCTGAAGGCAGTGGCAAGGCGGCGCCGGTGGTGGCGGTGGTTGTTAGCTATTTTCTCTCTCCCATGGCTGCTTTGTGTTGATTTTTTGATAGATATGAAATTGATTTGATATATATTGGTATATAAAATAGTATTAGGAAAGGCTGATATAATTAGGACACTAAATCAAAGGTGAATAAGGATTAAAACAGCTGATTCTCTTAGGGAGACTGAAACAGCTCAGTGTTTCACTTGGATTACAAAACCATAATATATGCATTTCATGTTTATATATATATAAACTATGTGGATGATTGCATATCTGTTTTATTTATTCTGTTAATTTAATTAATTTGAAATTCGATTTTAATTAAAATATTTTGTAATGAAAAATAAAATTAAAATTTTTTAATTAATTAATTTTAATTAAATGAATTTTTTTAGATATTTTAGTTTTTTTTTTATAAAATATCACGTTTAATATGCTTTTCTTTAAAATCGGATATCTTGAAAAAATGTGAAAATTAATTCCGAATTTTGAATTAATAAAATAAAAAAATATTTAATCAAAATAAATTATTATTTTTTTAAAAATGTGGAATGAAAAATAAAATAAATAAATACTTTTAATTATTACCTTAGCTGAAAAGTTGAAGGAAAGACTGTGCATTTATGAAATTTTATTTGTTACGCATTGAAACACGAAAGGATGGTTTGATAAATCAAAATATTTAGAATTGTGTACACGAAAAGATATTTGATTTTTTCAGATCCTGTGATTTTTCAAAATTAATAAATTTATTTTAATTAAACGAATTTTTATAACCCTAAAAAAATATTTTAAAAATATAAGTGGGAGAAAAAATTTATTCACAGATAAATTTCACAATCTCCATCATCAGTTTGTAGGCAATGCAATTAAACCCTACGTGTCGGCAGTAAGGCATTCCTCCCCAACAGACAAATTAATTGCAGTATCGCCAATATAAACCTCCATTATGGATAATTCTGAATAATTGTTAGTGTGGACCATTTCTACAACTGAAGGGTTCATTGTGAAGCGATTAATTTGAAATTAGGTGATGATTAATACTTAACTACATATAATAGTATCATCTCCACCTGAGTCGCTGCTATTATATATTAGACAGAAACTATACCAGCTATTTACTTTTACTTAGTAGGGTCAATTTCTTAGATAGCAAAATTAAAAGAAATTAGCATATCGGTCTTATGAAGGATAGTGGGCGTCCTTCCATCGAGGCATGCTAGTCTCAGATTGCCAGGCTACTGGGTAATTAATTTTAAATGGTAGAGAGAACCAAATTAAAATAAATTTAAAATTTTGCTCATCATAATTAACGATTTTATTTAATTATGTAATTTTTAGGATTAAAATGATTTTCAACCCACTCGCTTTAATACTCAAAGAAAATAAACTTACGGGACCCAATTTTGTTGATTGAAAATGTTATTTAGATATAGCTTTAACTATCAATGGTATTCTTTCAATACTAGGAAATGTGTTTATCTTTTAAAAAAGTTCTTCATTGAGGTCGAAAGGCATGAAGAAAAAGGTTATGCAACAGGGTACACAGTTTCTAGGGTAGTTAGTGGGCCACAAACTGGTGTGAAAAAATTGAAAGACAGATGGTTTCACTGTAACCAGACACGGCACTAAAAAAAGATATGTCCAGTATTTCTCAGAAGGCAGAACAAACGGAGTAATTTCTGTTCACTGGTTGTGGAAACATGTTTAGCAGTGTTATCTACAGTACCTGGTGTGTAGATATGGAATCCACTAATCATGTCTGGAATTCATTGTAGGGGTTCTAGGAAACTCGACAACTTAGTGATGTAGAGATTTACCTGCATATGGGCAATAATATAAAGGTAACAGTAGTAGCAGTGGGAGATGTCACTCTCAGTTTTAGTGGATATAGGATTTTAATATTGAGAGATTGTCTTTATGTACCCTCCATTAGAAGGAACTTCATTTTTGTTTTTAGATTGGCTAAAAATGGATATTTGGTTTATTTTAATAACTTTGTGCTTATTAAGAATAATAAATGAATTATCTGTTCTGGTATATTGGTGGATAATCTTTATATTATTACTCTAATCTCTCATACACTGCAACTGACTGAAATAAATAACACATTTAATTTACCCTATAAGAGAAAGTTTTCTTCTTTAATGAAACAAACGTTTCTTTGGAACTCATGCTTAGGTCATATTAATCTAAAAATGATAAATAGAATGGTAGCAAGTAGACCTTTGAGTTCATTGAAAGTGGAGGCACTTTCAGTCTGTAAATCTTGCTTAGAAGCTAAAATAACCAAAAGACCCCTTTTTTGGCTAAAGGCTATAGAGCAAAAGAATCGCTAGAGCTGGTTCATTTTGATGTATGTGGTCTTATGAAAATTCAGGCTAGAGGTGGCTTTGAGTACTTCATTAGTTTTATTGATGACTACTCAAGGTATGAATACATTTACCTAATGCACCATAAGTCTGAATGCTTTGAGAAATTTAAAGAATTCAAGGCAGAAGAGGAGAAACGTCTGGGTAAAAGTATCAAATCAATACGATTCGACCGTGGTGGGGAATACCTCTTTGGAGAGTTTAAGGACTACTTGTCATCAGTGGGAATTACATCTTAGTTGACTGCACTTAGCACTCCGCGGCATAATGGTGTAGCGGAAAGAAGGAATAAGACTCTTATGAAGATGGTAAGGTCAATGATGAGTTATTCAGGTTTACCCGATTCATTTTGAAAACTTTTTTTAGAGACAACGGCTTATATTCTGAACATGGTACCGTCTAAGTCAATACTTTCTACTCCCACAGAACTGTGGACCGGGCATAAGCTTAGTTTGAAACACATTCGAATTTGGAGGTGTCCAGCACATGTGCTGAAAGAAAACACGGGTAAGTTGGAACTAAGGACAGAAGTCTGTTTCTTTGTGGGGTATCCCAAGGGAACAAAGGGTAGTCTATTTTATAATCCTAAGGATCAAAAGGTTATTATTAGCACCAATATACGATTCTTAGAAGAGGATTTACTTTGAATCACAGGCCCAGAAACAAAATTATTCTAGAAGAACTGAGAGAAAATACCAGTAGAATGGAATAATAAGTCACTGATATTCCATTACCTTATCATAGTGGGAGGATTATTGGGACATATGCAAATTAAGAACAAAGTGCTGATGCACAGGGCTCAGATTCTCACAGCATGTAACTACTAGTACACAGACACAGATTGTGCCTCGTTGTAGTGGGAGGGTTGTTCATCAACCTGATCGGTATATGTTCTTGGGAGAGACTTTTGACAGGATTCTGGCAGAACTAGATACTGAATCTTGTAACTACAATGAAGCACTTCAAGACAAAGATACAGATCTTTGGCAAATTGTTATGAATTCAGAGATGGAATCTATGTATTCCAATAAGGTATGGAAACTTGTAGAACCACCCAAATGGATAAAACCCATTGGATGCAAGTGGATCTACAAGAGAAAGAGAGGAGCAGACGGGAAGGTTGAAACTTTCAAAGCTAGGCTTGTTGTTAAAGGATTCACTCAGAAAGAAAGGATCAATTATGAGAAATTTTTTTTGTCAGTGGCCATCCTTAAGTCTATCCAGATTCTCTTATCCATTGCTGCTCATTTCGACTACGAAATCTAGCAAATGGACATCAAGACAGCTTTCCTTAATAGAAGTTTTGATGAGTGTATATCTATGATACAATCAGACGAATTCATTATAAAGGACCAGAAGCACATGTTGTGCAAGTTTAAGAGACCATTTATGGACTTAAGAAAGTATCGAGATCTTAGAACACTCGGTTTGATCAAGCCATTAAATCTTATGGTTTTGGTTAGAGTCCAAATGAGTCCTGTGTGTACAAAAAGTGTGACGGAAGCGTGGTGATCTTCCTAGTACTGAACTGTAATTCAGTATTTTATGTTAATTGTAGAAACCGCTAATATGTGTTTGTGTTACACTGGAAGTCTTACTCATAATTATTCCCCAGGTCCCTGCTGTAGCCCTATAAATATATGGGTAGGCTGAACCAATTTCATAACTTATCATCTAAGACTAAAGTTGTCTAGGTTCTACCGGTACGAGTTCTCAGAGGATTATAGCCCACACTATATCTAGAAATTGCATAAGGGAATACAGTAAAAGATCTGACAGGAGCTTCAACTTGGATTCAAATTATAGTTGAAGATTCGACTGGTAAAAAGGTATTCTTCTAAATTAACTTCGGATGCACAAATTTTATTTTGATCGTTCGTCATCAAAAGTTTTATCTGGAGCCTGTTTTGGCGTTTGCTCGTCCAGTTATTTTTTTTCTTCAGATAATCATTTGCAAAAATAAAGATCTAGACAGTTTTTCCTCCAACTAGATCATAACAGGAATTTCACACTGGAATTTACCAGAGTAGACTTTTATGGGTAAATGATCACCAAAGCCTTCACCGCGCCTCGTTACGAATAGTAAACTAGGCTTTATGCCATAGCTATTTTGCTTAATGGCAACGGCATGGGGTCCGCGCCATCCTCCGGGCCAACAAAAATTCAATAGTCAATCAGTTAATCATATAATAAGCGGTTTGTCCCACCTTAAGATTCGTGATGCCTCCGCCGGTGTCAACCCAAAGTCTAGGTAACAATAAGGAATTTCAAAATACATTTCACATTATTCAGAATACTAGGACGAGGGGTTTAGGATCGCCACAATTGGGCTCTCTCTGGCGTTACCACCTCAGTGGGATTAGGTCCGCCGAATTAGGCTCTCTCTGGAATTACCTTTCAAAACACCGTGGTAATGGGGTTTAAGTTTGCCATAATTGGGCTCTCTCTGGAATTACCACCTCAGTGCGATTAGGTCCGAAATTAGGCTCTCTCTGAAATTACCCTTCAAAACACCGCGGCATTGGGGTTTAGGTCCACCATAATTGGGCTCTCTCTGGAATTACCACCTCAATGGGATTAGGTCCGCCGAATTAGTGTCTCTCCACAGTTACCCAATTTGCACCTGCCAACACTACTTTCATAATATAACCAAAACTCAAGGAGCGATGGAAATCGAAGGGACATATACCCAACAAATATGATCGAGATACATAATAACCAAACCCAAGGTACAAGGTGCAACCTACAAGATGCCCCAAGTGCAAAGTAACAATGCTTATCTTGAAGTAGAACTTAACAATAGTAGGTGTTGAGTGGTTCTCCACATTTACACAAGCTTTTATTTTAATGCATTGAAAATAATTACCCAAAAAAAAAACTTAACAATAGCATGGTATGAAACTAAACATGGCAAGACGTACAAACCAACATAGCATAAAGCACAAGTCTTTAAGGCACAAGGTACAACCATTAAAGCACTAAGTATAATCATATGAAGCATAAGTTATAATTCTCAAGACTTGGTTCAAATTTTATAGCATGGATTCTAATCCTCATATAAAACTCAAGTCTCACGACAAAAAGGTATTCAAACATACACATAGCAACTTTAAAGGCCAAGTTATGATTTTTAAACACTATTTAGATAAAAATATTTTTTACAACTCTTATGTTTAACACTAAAGCCAAAACCTAGGGCAAATGGGTGAATAAAGCATTCTAAGCGAAAATAGTTCAACACTTTTCTCAAAATTTTACTGAAAATACGCTTATATTGGTTTCGATTTTGGGGTATCAAATTAGGTCCAAATGAGCCCATTTCTAGATATGTTCTAATTACACATTTCCCCTACAAGTCTCATGAAGGGTTCTAAGGATGGTTGTTTTAAACAAGTTGAAGATATAAGCCATTTTGGAAAAGAGGTTTTATCATCCGCCAAACCCTCAGTAGAATCAATTTTGGATAGAGACTTTGAAATGGGTTTAAGGGAATTTTTTGAGGTATCCATGTTTGATTTTTGGACAGAAAGTAGTTCAATATGCTACCTACAGTATTAATGTAGACCACGTTTGGAGTAAGTTACTAAAAATAAAGGTGTTTGGCTATACAAAAATATGTGACTGATGTGTCCTTTAAGGAATGAAACACAATTGAGAGTTTCAAAGGAGTTTTGACCTATCCAACCTCAATATGTTGTACTCTTCTTTGGTGCGTAGTTAGATATATATGTTATCTACAACTTGTATGTTTTGGCCAAAGCTCGAATCTCATTGTAAACTAGGGTTTTTAGGTCGGTATTGTCGACTGGTCTAAAAATGACACACTTTGGTAGAATTAAAATATCTCGAGTTCTACTTACTCAAATGAGTTGAAACCAACTTTGGATGAAAGATAACACAAACATCTAAATATGAACATAAAGAACATGCTCATATCAATTTTCTACGTGGAGTTATGATGTTCTCAAAAATCAGGTCCTAATATGTTCAAGCCTCCTACTTATGATATGTCAAGGTTTTGTCCCATTTCTTTACATTCTTGTGTTTTAGACATGAATATCAAGGTTCCAAAACACTTTTAAGTCATCAAACTCAAAAATAATAATACACAACCATATTTCATATCATTCAAAAACATAATAGCCCCTATTTCTCAACTACAACGCCTTTTCGATTTGTTTTTACTTCTTAATTTTTTGAAGTGTTTTAAGAGATGAGTTGAGGGATATTTTAGGTGATATTGGACATAAGGTTTAGAGATTTTACTTACTATTTGGAGGCTCAAAGGGTGGTAGGATGGAAGGACTTAGCTTTAGAGACACTTCCCTGATTTTTTAGGCTCCTTCTTCTTTCTCTCCTTTTTTTCTTTCTCTCTTAAACTTGGAAGAACACTCAAGAACAATGGAAATCTGGTCTCTCACCTCACTTGGCCAAAAATAATCAAGCGACAAAGACGGTGTTTGGTTTAGTTCATATAGGAAATGCTAGGGAATAAAATGATGCATTTTAAGTCCTTTTTTTTTGCATATCACATGGGTGACTTGACAAGGTGCAAAGTTTGAGAGATATACATCAGATTTGGTGGTGGGATTTTGTCTAGTGGTCAGCTTTGAGACAAAAATTTGATCCTACGTCAATTTAGGGGTTTTACCTTGGTTTGCACACCTTTTGTGCAATAAAATACTTTAAAAGTTAATTTGATGATCTTTTTTGTGTCTTTTTCTACTGAAACTTATTATTTTAGTATGTTTATGATAAATTTATTATTCTCATGAATCATCATAATTTTCATAACAATTGATTAAATATATGTAGTCTTTTAAGTCAAATTAAGCTATTTAGACAAAATATGGCATTTTGACTTATTTTAATGTGCATAAATTTCAATAATAATTTATTTACTTTTGTTAACCTATAATATCATATTATTATTATGTATATTACTTGTCCAATAAGTGTTGGATCATCATAATTCTTGGTTTGACACATTTATCATCTTTTTAAGCTTAAAAGAAAGCAAAAAGCTAATTTTTGGCACAACTTCCAACTTAGCCAGCCACTAAGGGGTATTTTTGTTATTTTTGATGTTATCTTGTCCTTTGCTACTTAAGTGTACTTAAATCCTTGATTTAGGGTGTCCATGTGTCAAAATTTAAATTTTTAAGACTTTTTGCTGTACTAGAGGCAAAATGGCCATTTTACCATAATTATGAAAAATTTTTATTTTTAATCTTATATTTCATATTATTTACTTAATTTAAAATGTTGGGAGGTTCTTCGGGTGTTAAGGTTTTGTTGCTTGAGTTTCGGACCTTTTTAGGATTTTTGGATCGAACTTAGGGTTTTTGAGTCGAGTTAGGATTTTGAACATCTTCCGTGCTCTATGGTCTCGTGGGTTATCTATCACTAATACTAGGGTTTGGAATGGGTCTTTACACGGGTCATTATCAACCAGGTTGTTACAATTAGGATTCGAACCGGGTTGTTACAATACGGTGCTTAATTGAACCTGTGGAATGAGAATGGTTGAGATGTAGACACCCCAATTTAACCCCGCCAAATCTTAGGCTTATCCAGTTGAGTCCAAAGATGAAAATCAAGTGGAATGATGTCTCTGCATGATCGTCGGGAAGCAATTCGAATCCAGTACTCCGTGAAATCAAACCACAAGATCACATCTTTTGAACTTTTGAGGCCGCAACTTTCAAAACCTTGCGACCTGGTTGTTCACTCGCCCAAGCAATTCAACTGCAAACTTTGAACTTCGCGACAGTTTGGTTGGTTGTTGCGACCGCAATATGAATCTATTGAAAACCCTAAACTTTTTCACGATCACCACCTTTGAAGGTGGCGACCGCAAGCTTTGTGAGCCCAATCTGAGCATCAAACATGGAAGCACCTCATTGGCTAAAATACTCTATATAAACATACCTTCGGTATGAATTTCAAAAAATAAGACCCTTTTGGACTGACGTTGACATACTACTGCTTTATTGAGTTCAATTCTTAGTATGCCGGTACTCTGCCATATTCTCTACTCATACTTCAACTCATACTACCGCTTGAGCTTGACTTATATACTAGAATTGGATTTCTATTTGAGGATCGAGCCGAAGACACTCTGTTCCACGACTCGAGGGCTCTTCTAGATAGTCGCGCGTCAGGTATTCTGTTGGAACTCCAACATTTCTCTCCTTAAATTTTCTATCTCATGGGGAGGTTGGGTTTTGATTTTGATATTAATTGCTAAATTGCATGTTATTTCTCCAGTATCGTTATCACTAGATTTAATCATCATGTGTATAATTGATAATCCTGATTAGTAGGATTGTGAACGTGTTTACTCTTTAGAATTGATATCGCTACGTTCAATTACCTTATTCATCAAATTTAAAAGCATGCTTAGTTGTAGAGAATTTGGTTAACCTTTATTATAGTTTAATTCAAACAGTCTTAGTTATGTTTTACCTATACTATACACTAACACCTCAATACACTGTCCATCAAAAAGTACTTACATTCCTTGCGGTCGCAACATCCTATTGTTGCGGTCGTAATCTAAATGCACTGACATATTTGTGGGTGTGATTCTGATTCTCACGACCGCAATCTTTTTGGTTTCTTTTCTTGTGACCGTAACATTCGTATGTTACAGTCGCCATCTCTGTTTATTTTTAGTGGCTTAATTCTATTCCAGTAGCCTATTTTTTCCCTTTACAGTATTCTGTTGATTACTAGAATGTAATTTGTAGTGTACTTCTGTCATGTTATTAAACCATTAGGATTGTCTTACCTTTGTTTAGAGTCATGATATGCTTACTGGGTATTGTTCTAACATGATTAGGAGTTTAATTGGTTTCATCTTTTGTTTATTGCATGCGGGTTTCACGACGTACCTTTAGCTAGACTTTGCATGTTTAGGATTTAAGGTCCCATTCTTATAATTAGTTGCTTTGTTTGGTGTTCTATAAACATATGCTATGTATTTTTTTTATTTGATTTTGGATGTTCTCTCTTTATTCCCATTTTTTGTATTTGCATGCATTTGAGAAATATAATTAAAGAACCAATAATGATTAGTAGAGGCCAACCTCATGGTTGGGTGAACATGGTGCCTAACATCTTTCCCAATTCGTACATTAGCCCCGAACCCTTGTTTTATCTAGTTAAACGTTTTAAAGATCAGTGGCTTAGTTTTGTTTTTCTTGATTTTTCTCAAAAACCAAGTGGTGACTCCATTTTTCAACATAAAGGATTTTTAAAATCTTATGATTTTCAAGGTGTTAAAAGTATTCAAAATAACTCTTAAATTCCCTATTTTTGAATAAAACACAAAATCTCGTTGCCATAGTATTTTCTAGCGACGCCGCTGGGTATTGGTTTTCAAAATCAAATAAGAGAGCTAAACTCAAAACATCATTGGTTCTTAATTTGACTTTCTCATTTGCATCGTTCTTAGCCCCCTGCTTGGTCGACCCGATGCCCTAGTTAGTTTACTATCTCGGGGCTATGTTAAGAAGACGAGCAATCCTTTTGGCTGCACGCTTGTACAGGTGCAGTAAAACAGTTATTGCGTATCGTTTGACCATGTCCTGTACCACACAAGACATGGGAGGTATATTCTTAACTCTATTCAGAAGGTACCTAGAGTGATTGACCAATCTAGCCTTTTTCTACATATAGTATCTTAAAACCTTCCAATTAGGTGCTGTTAGTTTTAGGCAATCCAAAAGGGAGGTGAATTGAATTTTAAAACAAATAATAACTATTTTAAAAATATTTTTCAAAACCTTTTAATTTGTCAAACGAATATAGCAAATATATATCAAGAAATAGAGCAATGAAGAAATTAAAGAAGTTAGGGAGAGAGAAACTAAACTAGACACCAAAATTTATAGTGGTTCGGCTTCCTCCAAGCCTACGTCCACTCCTCAAGATTTCTCTTGAGAATTTTCACTAAGATAGATTGCTTCACGGGTGCATTCAAAGCCTTTTACTGCCTTAGAAAGATCCTACAAAATAACTCATGTTTTTTCTAATATCTGTTGAGCTCTTCTTTAAAGAGTATCTCTTACTCTCTTAAAGGATCATGGATGACTCACATTTTATTACAATAAATGATAGAATCAAATATTAACTATCTCACTCTCTTTACAAATGATTGGAATTAAATGAGCAATAAGAGAGAATAGATTTGAGGAGTATTCCATAGCAGTAAATACTTTTCTCAAGGATGTGAGCTTTGATCTTGAGCAATAGAATAGTATCTAGAGGTTCCAGTTCTTTTAAAGCTATGAAACTTAACTCCTTTTATAGCTTTCTGAAGTTAATAGCCGTTGGTGGGTTGGTGGAAGCATTAAATGCACTGAAATCTTCCCGTTGGAACCAGCGCAAGATTTTAAATATGTCGCAGGGGTTGACACAAAGTCATTTGGTGTCGACTCAAAATATGTAGGGCTTGGTTCCTCAAGTTATTGTGTTGCCTCATTTCTTCAATGGTGTCGACACAAATTCTGCATCCTCCTTACTCACGCGGTGATGTCGACTCATAGAGCTTTTGGTGTCGACTCAAGCATTACTTCTGTTTTCTAGGAGAGACCTTTGGTGTCGATTCATATCGTCTTTAGTGTCGACCCTTTTATCTGGCAAGCTACTGAAATTTTAGTGTCGACTTATCTTTGTTTTCGTGTCGACTCATAAAGTTGCAGACAGCCTCATGACTTTTAGGGTCGACTCATTTTGATCTGGTATCGACTCAAAAAAGTGCAGACGGTCTCTGTTGTTTTGGGGTCGACTCAAAGTTGTTTGGTGTTGAACCAAATAGCTTATTCCCGCAGGAAACCTGTGTCGACTCATTTCACCCGAAGTTAGGAATCTGATGAATTACTTTGTGTCGACTCAAATGGCGTTGGTGTCAACTCAAGTTGAATGCCGCAAGGCTTGTGTAGGTATCGACTCAAATTCTTTTGGTGTCGACTCATTTTGCTCATCTGCCTTTGACTTGGTGTCAACTTAGAGTGCATCTGGTATCGACCCAAAGTGGATTCTGGTCAAACACTAAAGGTGTCGATCCAAACTAGTTTGGTGTCAACTCAAACGAGTACCTAAAACATCTTAGATAAACACGTTAAGGTGTCGACTCAATTTCTCAATGGTGTTGACACACTTGAGAGTTTCAAGCGTACTTTGCCTTTACATGTCGATTCAAATATTAATTTGTGTCGACTCAAAATGTTCTTTGACAGAACACTTAGTGTCAACCCATTTGATACAAAGAGTTAGCACAAATGACTTAAAGTATCGATTCATTAGTCATGTAGTGTTAACACTTATTTTTTTGGAAATAAATAAATATAATCTTTTTAAATCAATTTAATTAAGAAAATAAATTATTAAAATCATCAAAATCTAATTAAAAAGCATTTGGGCTAACAATCTCCTCTTTTTTGACGATTACAATATTTTTAAAAAAATATTTTAAAAATTTTTCAATAAGAGTTCTCCCCTTATCACCATACCTTTAAACAAAAAGGCAATTACAACAATAAGGCATTCAGCAACAGTATAATGCTCATGTTTGAAGAGAATTTGCAAATTTAGTTCAGAAGTATTCTGAATTTATTAAAACTTTTATATCAACTCTAAGTGTTCAAGTGTCTCAACAAGCTCAGCACATTAATATGAACAGTATTTATATGTGCAAAATATTCCAAATCTCAGCATCAATCACACAATGTCAACATTGGATAACTTAATAGAAAATTCAACACAACTATTTAACAGTATTAAGGCAAACTTTGAAATATTTCCATACATAAAAGATAAACACACAACAATATTTCAAAAAGTTATCAAACCAACTAATCATCCATATGTTTATCTACAGACATCCACAAAAACACAAAATAGAAAATATGTTTAAGGTTACATCTTTTCCTTCAACAAAATAACATAAAAACTTCATGTTTTTCTTATCTTCTTTCTTCTTTTTCTTCATTTTCTCCTCTTTTGGAATTATAAAAAAAATAAAAATTAGGGCTCATCCAGAAACTTCTTGAAGGATTTCTTTTCTTCTTGTTTTTGCTTCCTCGCATAAGCCTTTTCCTTTAAGGAGGCGGCCTTTTCAGCTTTGGACACTTGTTCTGCCATGGCGGCAAATGTGGCTACCAAAGCCAAGTCTGCCTCTCACTTCAACCGAGATTCTTTCTCTGCCTTCATTTCCTTAGACTTAAACTATTTAGCCCAAGCTTTTGAATCCATTTTAGATGTTCTTCGATCTTTCTAAAAAAATTTTGGACAGCAATGATGACTCCTTTGTCATATTCCTTCCTTACTTGCTTAAGAATGGCAATGTTGGCCTTCACAATGGATGCTACACTATCATTCATTGTCGTACTCATCGATATCCCAACATCACAAGCATTTTCAACTTTCCTTCGCATAATACGATTGGTTTTGTCGAGATGTTTAACCTTATTTGAGATGGAGGATACTTTACAACCGATGTCAAAAAGGTCCGCATCAACTTTCGCTTGAGAGGATGCTACATAAGTAGTTAATTTCTTGACAAGGGAGACAAGCTCAGCAAACTCTTGAGAGGAGAGACCAACTGGTGGAGCAGATGTAGAGGTAACAGAAGGAGGAGAATGAGGTGGAACAAAGGTGGAAGAAGGGCTCGGTACATTAGGTTTGGTCTGAGGTGGGACAGGGGAACCAACATTAAAGGGAATAGGGGAATGTGTACGACCAGAAGAAGGTGAAAGAGGGGTCCTACTAGATGATGGTGGAGCAAGGAAAGGAGAGGCAAAATTTCCACGTTTAGTGGACCAGACACCATCAACCTATGAAATGTACATGTGTTTTAAGGTGGACTGTCTATATAAGTCATGTTTTGAAAAGGGAATCTCCTTTTTCAGTGGATAGGCCAACACCAAAGTGTCGAAACACAAGGGTCAAGAACATGGCATGGGAAAGGGAGGAATTGGACTTAGAATGAGATTGAAGCATATCTGAAATAAAT
Source organism: Heliamphora exappendiculata (assembly GCA_034768845.1). Classification (NCBI taxonomy): domain Eukaryota; kingdom Viridiplantae; phylum Streptophyta; class Magnoliopsida; order Ericales; family Sarraceniaceae; genus Heliamphora; species Heliamphora exappendiculata. Next base: position 76,515 of record JAOTRH010012887.1, read on the forward strand.
AGATAGCTAAGATCAAGTCTTTTTCTTCTAGGATGCACTACATAATGAAAGCATGCATAAAAGTGACATCACCAAATTTTTCAGATTGCGGCAAAAAATTTTGATTGGCAAAATGATGCAAAATTCTCATTTCAGGCTTGAGGGAGTTGGCTTCAAGTGGTTTGAAAGGGTCAACTTCTATGAGCTCAAAAATTTGCTTCACTGCTGCATGAAAAGAGAAACCGTCAATGGTTCTCTTCTTCTTATTGCACGAAACAAATAATCAACCCTCTAAGAGATGAGAATCTCATTCAAAGTCTTGGAGGCCAAAGAAATACACCATTCACCCAAGTGGTGATGGTCATGTCATTTGGGTTAGTAATTTTGAAATGGGCATAGAAAAGTTTGACAAGAGTGGGGTAATGAGGTTTATGGATTTCTAGTAAATCCTTCTATCCAAGGTCCGTGAACCATTCAGAATATTTCATATCAATAGAATCCAAAAATCGAAAGTCTATAGAGCGACCCGAGATTACATTGCGGTTGAAAAAGGATTGGAAGTACAGATTCTTGAACTTCGAGTACTAGAACTTGAGGGAAGGATCGATTGGAGCGACGCTTGATGTTCCAACTTTGTCCTTCATTGATTTTTTTTGGATTTTTTATTTCTTCACCACTGTAGGGCTTGACGGTCCTTCATTTGGGTGTTTGCTGCCCTTACCCATTGTTTTTGCCGTCATTGATGGTGGTAGAGAGTAGGTGAAGAGATGAAGGAGGGAGGAGTTGACTCTAGGGTTTAATGGTAAGAAACAAAGAGGGAGGAGATGAACAGACATTTTGAAAGTGAACGGTTTTGTGCGCGATTGAAAAAGAGGGAAAATGGCCTATATAAAAACTCTATGAATTGTGTCGACACTAAATGAAATTAAGTCGACACTTTTCACGCGACATTAGGGGTGTCCAAAGACAAAAATTGTGTCGGCGTTATTTACAAGGGTGTCGACACATTTGGCTCATTGAGTCGACACTCTTCTTGAATGAGTTGACCTAAATTTTACCAAGAGCAAGATAAACAAATCGAGTCGACAATATATAACTGAGGTTGACACTTTTAACAAAATGTGTCGATACTATATAGTTTTGAGTAAACCCTTTCACACATGTGTCGACCCTTTTTATCATTGAGTCGATACTTTCACACATCAAAATAAAGCATGAAATGCATTGAAATGCATTGAATAGGCAGCGTTAGTATGTCCGTTTAAGCATTAATTTAGAGTACATAGCATTCTAAGTTCTCTTCTGATATAGAAAAGTCTTTCTTCATTTAAAGGTTTGGTGAATATATTAGCAAGTTGGTAGTCGGTGCCTACAAATTTAAGTTCAATGTTGCCTTTTGAATATGATGTCTAATAAAGTGATGTCTAATCTCAATATGCTTTGTTGTTGAGTGTTGTATAGGGTTCTTAGATATGTTTATTGCACTAGTGTTATCATATTTAATGGGAATATGATCTAAATTTATACCATAGTTTTCTAGCTGTTGTTTCATCTAAAGAACCTGTACACAACAACTATCAACTGCAATACACTCAGCCTTAGCTGTAGATAAGGTTACCAAGTTCTGTTTCTTACTAAACCATGGTATTAAAGAGTGTCTTTGGAATTGACATGTTCCACTTGTAGTCTTCCTATCAATTTTACAACCGACAAAGTCTGGATAAGAGTAGTCAAATAACTCAAAGGATATTCCTGTAGGATAGAATAATCTTAGGTTTTGTGTACCTAAAAGGTATCTAAAGATGTGCTTAACAGCAGTCATATGTGATTCTTTAGAATTGGTTTGAAATCTAGCACACATGTATTCATTAAACATGATATCTAGCAAACCTAATCCTAAGTTCGTATGTGTGTGACGATCCTTAAGTTTTCTAAAGCCCTAGTGAGCTAGGCACCCTAAGCCTTGGTGCATGTGGCAAACCTAACCCTAGGCTCGTGTGTGTATGACAATCCTTAGGTTTTCTAAAGCCCTAGTGAGCTTGGCACCCTAAACCCTAGTGTGTGTGACAATCCTTAGATTTTATAAAGCCCTAGTGAGCTTGACACCTTAAGCCCTGGTGCACCAGGCAAACCTAACCCTAGCTTCGTGTGTGTGTAATGATCCTTAGATTTTCTAAATCCCTAGTGAGCTAGGAACCCTAAGCCGTGGTGTGCCAGGAAAATCCATCATAAGGTTCGTGTCTATGTGACGATCCTTAGGTTCACCCTAAACCCTGGTGCGCCAAGCAAAACCAACTCTAGGTTCGTGTATGTGTGACAATCCTTAGGTTCACCCTAAGCCCTGGTGTGCCAGGCAAACCCAACCCAAGGTTTGTGTGTGTGTGATGATCCTTAGGTTCACCTTAAGCCCCAGTGCGCCAGGTAAACCCAACCCTAGGTTCGTGTGTGTCTGACGATCCTTAGATTTTTTTAAAGCCCTAGGGAGCTAGGCACCCTAAGCCTTAGTTCACCAAGCAAACCTAACCCTAGGTTCGCGTGTGTTTGACGATCCTTAAGTTTTCATAAACCTTAGCGAGCTAGGCACCCTAAGTCGTGGTACGCCATTCAAACCCAATCCTAGGTTTGTGTGTGTGTGACAATCCAAAGATTTTTTAAAGCCCTTGTGAGCTAGGCACCTTAAGCATTGGTGCGCAAGCCAAACCCAATCCTAGGTTTGTGTGTGTGATGATTCTTAGGTTTTCTAAAGCCCTAGTTAGCTAGACATCCTAAGGCTTGGTGCGCCAAGTAAACCCAACCCTAGGTTCGTGTGTGTGTGATAATACTTAGGTTTTCTAAAGCCCTAGTGAGCTTGACACCCTAAACCCTAGTGTGTGTGACGATCCTTAGTTTTTCTAAATCCCTAGTGAGCTTGGCACTCTAAGCCCTGCTATGCCAGGCAAACCCAGCCCTAGCTTCGTGTATGTGTAATGATCTTTAGGTTATCTAAATCCCTAGTGAGCTAGGCTCCCTAAGCCCGTGGCGTTGGGATTTAAGAGTTTTTGGAAAATGGTAAAAAATAAGAAATTTAAAAAATGTTTAGAAAATATTTTAATACCTTAAAAGCTAAATTTTTAAAAATTTCTTTTTGTTAAAAATAGAGTCGCCACTTAGTTTTTGAGAAAAAATAAAAAAAATAAAAATGGTTACTGATCTTGAAAACATTAATCGGAGAAAATAAAAGGTTCAGAGGCTAAGGTTCGAATCGGAAAAGGTGTTAAGCACCCTGTTAGCCCAAATATAAGGTTGACCTATACTAATCATCATTGGTTCTTTAATAGAATTTCTCAAATGCATGCAAATAAAGAAAATGAAGGCAAAGAGAGAGCATTCAAAATCAAATATAAAAAATATATAACATATGTACATAGCACTCCAAATTAGGATAAACAGAGGGATGAATTCCTAAGTCATACGATGTGCAATTTCTAACTAAATGATACATGGTACACACCCGCATACAATATTATTGAAACTACCTAAACTAGCACGATTCAAATAAAAGAACAAAAATATGCTAAAAATTGTTAAAACTACCTAAATATGAATTGTTAGTAAGAAATAAACTAAACTACCTTAAACATGATTTTAAAGTAACCAAAAATATACATATTAAAATATAAATTTAGAGAAACGTTGATATGGTGAATATTTAATACTAAATGTAAAAAAAAAAATATTAAGAAAAATAATGGTTTCATAATAATGAGAATTTAAAGGCTTGAAGAAAAAGAAAAAAAGAAAAGGTTTATCAAGAAGATGATTCTAAAATGAAAAGTTAAGAAAATGTTATTAAACGAATGAAAAAAAAAAGAGAAATCTAACTATTTGCGTAAAGGAAAAGGGAAGCAAATTGGGAAGAAAATTACATTTAAAGAATGAAAATTAAACTAAAGAACTTTTTTATGATTTTTGGGTTTAATGAAGAAAAGTAAGTATTATAAAAAAATAAATCTATAAGAAGAAAAGAAAACGGAGCTTAAAAAGAAAAGACAAATACTAACATTAAAAAAAAAGGAGTACTAAACTAATATTATAAGAATAGAAAAGAAAATAAAAATTGTGCATTGAAAAGGAATTAAAACTAATATTGCAAGAACAGAAACTTTAAATACTAAAAAAAGAATATTGAACTAATACCTAAAAGAAAGGGACATCAAATTAATATTACTAGAAAAGAAAATGAAATAAATGCGCTAGAAAAATAAAATAAATTAAAAATAACTATTTAACTTAAATGTGAAATGTAGTATTAATTACTACATTCACATAAATGTGAGTACATTATTATAACAATTAACAACATTATTAAGTTGTAATTGCCAAAATATGTTAGCACTAATTAATGATTTAATGAAAGAAAGAAAATACCAAATGTGTTAAGTGTGAATGTGAAGAAGTTAATGGCTAAATAATGAACAAATTACATAAGAGAATTACATGAGACAATTTAAATGATAAACAAAGTGAATTACATAAACAAAAGAAACATGCAAATTGAAATTGAAAGTTAGCTCGATCACTCCAAAAGAGAGAGGATGGAGTTAGAAGGATCGGGAATCCAAACGAGCTACCTAGATTAGTGGAGAATCCTCAAGTCGGGAATGTACTTCGCTGAGCCAATCCTCAGGTGGTGATCCAAACAAGGCCTCAGTGTAGGCGTAGGAGGTTCGGATCTTGGTATTTCGGCAGGGCTTCGGCGTCGCGGCTCGAAATTGCTCGGCGACTCGGCATAGCTTCACTCTCAAAACCTCTCACTCAAATTATGTTCTCAAAAACGTACCAGAGGTACGGTATTTATAGAATTCTTCAATCAATGAGGTGTTGCCACGTTTTGGGACACGTCAGGCCATTTAGAGTTGGCGGTCGCCAGATTGGACATGGCGGTCGCTACGTTGAAAGAAGGTTGCAAAGGGTTCTATTGGCGATCGCCACAATACAAGTTGGCGGTCGCCAGGTTTAAGGCAGTGGTCGCCACTTTTGGCTAGGGTTTTCAAGAAGTTCTATTGACGGTCGCCACAATGAACATAGCGGTCGTCACTTTTGGAATGACTTGGACAACAATTTATCGATGGTTCAACAAAATTTCATTGGTTTGAAGGATTCAGTTTCAAATTACGAGCTTGGATCACTTCCCGAGGATCAAACTGAAGCACCATTCCACTTGTTTTCATCATCGGATTCACCTAAGAATAGGCGGGATCAAATTGGGGTGTCTACAATTGCCCCTCTTTGATAAAACTTGCATAGCAATGCGTGAAGCAGGTTATATCAAAGACCTAGAGACAACAACCATTTGACTGAGCTATCATTCTTAGGCTACAAATACACAAAAGCATACATATGATATTGGTTGTACTCGAATTTCCACTGAGCTTCCTACATACATACCCCTTTGCTAGGGATAAGACCAAAACATAGTACACGGGGCAAAATGCAGATATGTAAGATAAGAAACATGGTGCAAATGCTAACTTGATGCAGATGCCGGTGTGATCGAATAAACCCTAAAGATCAAGTTAGGATCTAAAGAGAACATGGATGGGTGAGTCGAAGATCGAGTTAAGACCTAAGAACTCAGCTGGGGACAAAAAAAAGGATCGAGTTAAGATCCAAGAAATCATCTAAACTGGGAAAGCAATTGATCGGTCAAGTCAAGACCTCACAATTTCAGGATGAGAACAGGATAAAAATAATTAAAAGCCAAGTTATAGCTTAAAATTAAATTTATCGAAAAGGATAATCACAAATTAATAGATCGAGTTAATACCTAAAAACTCAAAATGTAAACGAGATAAAAATAATTAAAAGCCAAGTTACGAGTTAACGTTAAATTTATCGAAAAAATAGACCTTGAATTAATAGGTCGAGTTAAGATCTAAAAAATTCGGGACGAGGCGTGAAATAAAAATAACTAAAAGCCAACTTACGACTTAAATCTAAATTTATCGGAAGGAGAAAACACCTCAAAAAGGTTTTAAAACACACAAGACTATTTTTGAAATTATTTCTAAACACACAAAATTTCTCGAAGTATTCTTAAGACACTTCCGAGAATATAACATTATTTTTGAAAAGTTCTAAAAGCCATTTTTAGAAACAAGCACACACAAAATTAAAAAAAAAAAAAAAACAAAATACAATAAAATAAAATAAAATGATCAAATTTTTATGTTTTCTGAAAATTATTTTTGCTAATAAAACAAAAAGAAAATAATTGTCTATAATACAATAAATGAAATAATAATAAAAGAAGATAAACAAAACATCCATTAGAAAAAACCCCAAACGACCCCTCTCACAACCCAAAAATGCTGACATGGTCGTTGACAGACTGGCGTCGTTTTCCCCTTTGACATGGCGGTCGCCACTATTAAAACCCTTCGAAAGTGGCGGCCGCCGGATAAAAACCCATCGTACCTGGCAGTCGCCATGAAAATTTTGCAAAACCCAACGGTCGCCACCTTTGAAGATGGCGACCGCCACTTCCAGGTGCACATAAGGCCCTTTGAGGCGCGCGGATGTGACTCACTCTTCACCTCTCACTCTCTCTCTAGCTATCTCACTCTCTCAGACTCTCTCTTGTCTCTTTCTTAGCTTTCCCCTTTCTTTCTTGGCTATTCTTGCTTCTTTGCATTTGCACGATGTTTACCCTATCATTTGTGATCCAATTCCTCTTTATGGCGTGCCAGAGCCAGGGAGATGATGACTTAGGGGCACGATAGGACCCTTCTGCTACTAGGAGCTCCTCCATGGGGACTCTCAGGGATACGACTACTAGCTTCCCCGCCAGCAGGTCATTGCCACGCAGCCTACTACTGCAATGGACGCTCTTGTACTCGAGGCGGAGCATGCTTCTCACCAGGCTGTTGAGAAGGCACGGGCAGATGCTGAAGCGCAAGCGGCTGCTGATGCTGCTGCTGAGGCCACTGTGGCCGATTTGTTTGATCTTGATGCTGAAGAGGGTCATCCGGTGCCCTTCGACCCGCGCACGTATTCTCCACTACCCCATCGTGTGGTTCCACGCAGGATGAGACACTAGGAGCTTCCCGCCGATGCTGTTGCTGCTGACGTTCTTCTGCGGGAGCCCGATTATCATATGTCTCGCCGGCGCCCATCGGTAAGTTTCCTAAACTTACTGTTTTAATACCAAAGCATATTATATCTCAAACGTAGACGCATGCCTAAGGTCCCCCATATGATGATGTGATTTGATTATGATAATGAATGATGATGATGGTACGGATGATGAATGCTGTAATTGTTGTTTGGGATTTATTTAGGTACCCTTGCAAATGGAGATTAAAACAGTAGGGACACTTAGAATTTTTGAACAAATATTGAAAGTGGGCACTTATTTTAGTGAAAAGCATAAAAATTAAGGGGGGAGAATTTTTGTTTTTTTCGGGATATAACAATTAAATGGGTAATTTTTATCAAAAAGCAATATTTTCAAAAAATTTCTAAAAAAAAGGGTAAAGAATTTTAGGAAATTTTTCAAAAGTCATAGAAAAATGAAGAAAATTTTAGAAAATCATAGGGGAATTTTTTTTATTTTATAAATATTTTGGAAAATCCTAGAAAATTTTGAAGAAAAACTTTGAAAAATCTTAGGAAAATTTTTAGGAAAATCCAAAAAATGTTTTGAAAAATCCTAGGAGAAAATTTTTAGAAAATTCTAAAAGATTTGAAAAATCCTAGAAAATTTGAAAAATTTTGAAAAATTCTAGGAATCTTTTAGAAAATCTTAAGAAAATTTTAGGAAAGTCCGAAAATTTTGGAAAATTTTTTTAAAAAAATCTTCTTTTAGAAAATCTTTGAAATTTTAAGAAGATTTTTAAAAAATTTGGGCAAATTCCTAGAAAATTAATCCTAAAAGATTATGGTAAAAGGGGCAAAATACAAATATCAAAGGGAAGAGATTTTATTTTATTTTTAAATGATTAACACACAAAGATAAAGATTCCCCCAGTGCACCAGGGCTTGGGATTCCTAGTCTTTTACTAGGACGTGCAAAAATCAAAAGATCGTTACTTACACATGAATATAGGGTTAGGGTGCCTAGTTTTTTGGGGGTTGAAAAGACCGAAGGGTCGTCACTTGCACACAAGCCTAGGGTTAGGGAGATTAGCCTTATTTATCAGGGTTTAGAAAGAACTGAAGGGTCGTCACTTACACACGAACCTAGGGTAGGGCTTAGAAAGAAACGAAGGGTCGTCACTTACACACGAACCTAGGGTAGAAAGATTCGCCTGACTTATCAGGGCTTAGAAAGAATCGAAGGGTCGTCACTTACACACGAACCTAGGGTAGAAAGATTTGCCTAATTTATCAAGGCTTATAAATAACCGAAGGGTCGTCACTTACACATAAACCTGGGGTAGGAAGATTCGCCTGACTTATCAGGGCTTAGAAAGAACCGAATGGTCGTCACTTACACAAGAACCTAGAGTTATGAAGGTTTACCTGATTTATCAGGGCTTAGAAAGAACCGAAGGGTCAAACTTAGGGTAGAAAGATTTACCCGATTTATCAGTGCGTAGAAAGAACCGAATGGTCGTCACTTACACACGAACCTAGGGTAGAAAGATTCGCCTGACTTATTAATTTGTGGTCTCATCTCAAAGTTTTTGGTCTTGACTCAACTTATTAATACACGTTGTCTTCCCGTTTAAGATAATTTCTAGGATATTAACTCGATCCTTTTGATTATTTTATCCCCAACTGAATTCTTAGATCTTGACTCGGCGTTCGAATTGTTGTTGTGTGTGTCCCCTTTAGATTTTGACTCTATCTTAGGGTATCTGTCGATTGTGTTTAGCATCTGCATCATGTTTTGTATCTTATATCTTTTGCATTTGTCCCGAAATTACATTTTGGTCTGATCCCTAGCAAAGGGGTACATAGGCAGCTTGACTGAATCTCGAGCAAGACCACCATCATATGTATGCTTGTTTGTTTTGTAGTCGAAGATTGGCAGCTCGTTCAAATGGATGTTGTCTTTGGGTCTTTGACATAACTCGCATCACTTGTTGCTGCGCAAGTTATGTCAAATAGGGAAAAATGTTGTGAGACCCTGATCCGTTTTCTTTTTCGGTGTTTTTCGACACGTGTTTCTCATTTACGAGTTTACATGTTTATATGATTTTAGATGCATGATCGGGGTTCGATATGCATGCGGAGTTAGTTTTCGGGGCCGTGGAGCATTGTGGTGCGAATTTTAAAAAAAATTTTAAAAAAATATTTTTTGTTGGTAATTAAATGTAACACAAAAGAAAGAGAAAAATACACATTTACAAGGGGCAAACCATGCCTTACAAACCCAAACCCACAAGAAAAACACCAACTAGATCACCGAAAAAAACAAGACCCAAACAACTGACAAGAGCATAAATAAACCAAATTATGGATGCCTAAACCATAACACCGAATGGGTAATGGACTAGAAAACCACTCAACTGGGGACCAAAAAAAAGAGGCCTATACAGAGGAAACAAAAATCGCACAAATTCCAACCCTGCACAAATAGAAGCTTCCCACGTCCACCAGTTAGACCTTGTATTCAAGATCAAAAAAGAACCAGCCAACTAAAAGGAAACAAGGACCAGGGACCCTTCAAAACCGCAGCAACATGCCCCTCCAAAAACTGAGACAGGCTGCAAACCTTTGGGAGGAAATCTTTAGCACCTAATAACCACAGCAGAACCTGTGTACAGATGGCTCATCCCATACAAAGATAACCTGAGCAAAGATAACCTAACAGGCGCACAACAGACACCTGGAGCACCATCTCATACAAAACTCAGGGAGGATAGCTCGCCATGTGTAAAGCCTAGCAGTAAGGAAACAAAAGCATGCGGACATGAAACTACATCAAAGCAAGCAGCCGCAGCAACTTGCCTCACCAAACTTAATAGATCAAACCCCATGAGACTTAACCATGAAGAACAAACCAAAACAGCCCAAAAGAGAGCAGAAGGCCCCAGGCCTGTAAACAAAAATCGGCTAGAAGCAGGCCAGCCGCAACAGATCCAAATATGAGCAAAACAGAGCAAGCATCAACCATGTGGAAACCAGCAAGCACAAACAAACAAAAGCACAACACACACACACCCACACATGCACACATACCCTTACACAAGCCGTAAGGGGAAGGCTAAATACACGAATAAGACAAGAAAGTATACGAAAACAAAACAAATAGAAAAGGGGCTATGAACACCCCTCATAGCTAGGGATCAAAAACCTGGAACAAATATAACCTGAAGAAAAGCAAAGCCCGGGGCACAACAGGCAGCTATCTTCAAGGGAAGGGCAAAATCCTGAGGACCATTACGCTCCCAACCGAGGCTTCTTCCTTCTAGGAGCTGGCAACCAATGGGACTTGAACACATCAAACAGAATAAACCAATGAAAGAACAAGATAGAACACACGCACCTTGAGGGGGATATACAACTAGCAGTCTAAGGGAAAACTCAACACTCCAATGAAAAGAGGGAAAATCTCACAAAAGAACCAGACAAGTGTATATCTCAAGCTCCAAAAGAAAAAGAAGCAAATCTCACTAAAGCTTCTCTTTGAGATAACAAAACCTAGACCTTCCACGCTAATCTGCACAACAACAAAAACTTGCAGGGTATAAATGTTAGAAACCTCACAAAACACTCACTCAATATGACTGTATCACTCAGCACTCCAAGGAATAGGAAGAAGCTAAACTCACAGCCATCCAAGCAAAGCTGCCAAGCTGCAGCAAACAAGAAGCAGATAATAATAGGCATTAGTTGGAAAAAATATCCATCCCCAGGCTCCATTCACCCTGGATCTCCATATAGTCTGAGAAACATGCACTCTCGTGAGGGTGGAGAGCCTCTCTCTCACCATCTCAAAGATATCCTTCAGGACTCTCTCCCAACCCTTCTTTATACCCTAGAATTTTCTAATATTACATTACTTCCATATATAGTAAACCGAGACAGAGAACGCCAATCTCTTGACGCTAGCATTCAAAGTTTTACCAACCGCCTTAGTAACAAAAGCATCATTTCATGTCATCTAAGAGTTCTCAGACCAACTAACCCCACACTTGGCTAAAACCCAAGTCCAGATAGACTGAACAAAAAGGCAAGCAAAGAAGAGATGATCATGGGTCTCAATAGCCCTAGAGCATAAACAACATCTAACATCACACTGAAGACCAAACATTCTAAGCCTATCTCCCATACTAAAGCGACCTCTAATCGCGACCAAGAGAATAAAACTGATGCGAGGATTGTGGTGTTTGAACCACACCAGGTTACACCAAGACGGTGCAGGTTTATGAATCCTAATCTCCTCCCAAAGGGACCCAATGGAGAATTTATTACCATTTAGGGGCCACTTGATTCTATCACATCGGGATACATCAGGAAGAAAACTAACCTCCCTACACATCTCCAAAAGATCGAGGGTCATAGTAGAGGGCCATCTCCAGCAGTTACCGTCCACAATCTGATTAACCTTAGCATCCAGACCCATCTCGGAATCATACACAATCCTAGACCCCTTAGCCCCAACCAAAGACCCCCAGGGATGCCAAGGTTCTAACGACAAAAAGTATCGTCACCATTTCCAATCTCATAAAGGAAAAAATGCTTGACCAACGATCGCAGATGGAGGATCTTCATCCAGCACCAGGAGGCCAATTGCGGAATCTTAACTGCCCAAAAGGATTTATCATGAAGAATATTAGATTTAATCCACAAGCACCACAAGGACACATCACCCCCCGTTAACAGAAACCAAATATGCTTGGCCACCGCAGTTTTATTCCACAAAATCAAAGATTTAATCCCAAGGCCACCCTCTTTACAAGGGACACATACCTCCTCCCAAGAAACTTTAGCACAAGAAGACTTCATATCGGGACCACTTCACAGGAAAGCCCAGAGTAAACTCTCAACCTCACGGAACACTTTCTTGGGGAGAATAAACAAAGAAGACCAATAAACCTGCATGGAAAAAAGAATAGAGCCAATCAACTGGACTCTGCCTGCAAAAAAATAAAGAAGAAGAAGAAGAAATTTTCAAAAGATATTTACAAAACTTCTCTAGTAAGTTTTCTTTTTCTCTTTGCCTTCTCTCTAACTTCTCGGGGGCTCGGGGCTCGATTTTCAACGATTAGACATCGGATCCTTGCTATTGGCACGGTGGGCTACGCATTCATCCGGATGGAATTCCATTCTAACGAGACTCGATTTTGAACGTTGTTAGAGGCGTCGAGTTTTTAACTCACTTAGGTAGGATCCTTGACTCTCATGTCTTATAAGGGTACTGCGTGTAGTCGTGTGTGTTTTTAACTGTTAGATTGCTGTAAATCTGAGTTTGTTTCAAGTTGGATTTTGCATTTAAAACAGTTTTTTGGCGATTTCGGTGGATGGAATCGGGTGTCAGGTGTTTCTTTCATGGTTTTGGTGTTGGGCTTCGGCGTATGGATGTTCGAGGGTGTTGGATGGGTGTTTGGAGGCATTGATTTGAGGTTTAGAGAGCCAAACCCATTTCTCAGAACCCGTTTTCGCCTCAGTCCAGTCGACTAGACCGTGGGGTCAGTCGACTAGAGCCTGGGTTCTTGGGTTCAGTTAACTAGACTGTGAGGGGCAATCGACTGGACAGTATGTTTTGGGCTTTTTTGGCATTTCTAGTGTGTTGTTCAGTCGACTGAGGGTTGGGGTCCAATCGACTTGACTTAGGCAGTTTTGTGTTGGTGGTTTGGTGGTTGGTTCTTGGTTTTCAATTAGGTTTCAATGGTATTCAATTGATTAGTTATGGGATTAATTAATTGAAATACTGTTGGATCCTTTTTAGGGTTTGGTTGGTCGTGTCGTGGCCTCGGGTGTTTTTGTGGTGCCGTCCTCAGGTGTGACGTGCATGGTTGGTTTTGAGTGTTGTGGCACGGTTGTGTGCTTGTTGGTTACGTGTGGGACGTCTAGGTCTGTAGTTCAGTTTAAAGGTGGGTTTTGGTGAGAACCATTCTGTGGGAAGTTCAGGTGTTGGCCTCTGGGTTCGATGTTAGTTGTCTTGGTGTGTGGACGGGTCCCGGCGTGTGGACCGGTCATTCGGGTGATGTTTTGACGGGTGGCATCGTGATGTGTTGTTATACATGGTTATGCGCATTTATAACTGTTTATTTATGTACGAATTATGTAAGTGGATTACATGATTTTGGTATCATTACGTATACCGTGGTTGCATGCTTTGAAACTCAAAAGTTTTATAGGCATGGTTATGTGGAAAATGAGGAATGGATGCATGTGATGAATGTTGCATGGGTTGCAAGTGCAGTGTGAGTCGCGTGTGTAGCATGTGACGTGGTTTGTGTAATGTAGTGATAGTACGTGACTTTATGCATTTAAACCCTGGTTTAGTATGCATGTGATGATTCGGTGTTATCCCGTAATGTTCATATTATCCTGTAGTGTTCAGTTTTATCTGGTAATATGCAGTCTTATCCCGTGGTATGCAGTCTTATCCCGTGGTATAATCTGTGGTCGGCGGTTTCATCCTGTGCCTTAGGTAAAGTATGCGGTTTTACCCCATGATTTGCGGTTTTATCCCGTGGTCTATGATTTTACCCCGTAGTATACGATTTTATCCTGGGAATGTGTATTTGAGTTTGGATCTTTATCTCAGTATTAGGACTGTGATTGCAGCGTGTGAAGACCGGTTGTATGTATCATGGATTACATGTACTGCATTGTGGGACAGATAGACTAAATTTCAAATTATTTTTAAGAGTCGTGTGAATCGCGATCTAAAAACCCTTTTTTGAACTATTTTCAGGTCTCCTCTGAGTGAGTCAAAATATGATTTGTATCCTCGCTTTTCCATTTGCATGTGAAAATTGTTTTAAATGCTTGAAAGAGAGTCTAAAACTACACCTCATTTTTCGAGCATGTTTAGCTTATATTGCATGTGCTGTCTAGTATCTGCTAAGCTTTGGCTCACGGTGTGGAATTTATTTTTCTTTAGGTACTGGTCACGCAGGTTGATCTGGAGGCGCCGGAGAGGTGGAAGAGCTGTAGTCTTCTTTTTTGTTCCTTCTGTTACATGTATGTTGTAACATATTTTTTCGGTGTTAGAACCGTGTAATGTATGCCATTTGACGATTATATACAATGCATGTATGGTTTAATTTGAGAGGATATTCTCGGGTTGGGTGTTATGTTTGGTGCTTGTGGTGTTTCACGTGACCTAGAGTTTTGGGCGAAATAGCTTGGTATCAGAGCTTTGGGTTCGAATACCTAAGAGCTGTGGGAAGATGGTGTATCCTGTGTGAGGTTGATTGCGTGTACTTGACTGCATGTGTTTAGATATTTTGATAACATGAACGTGATAGCATGCAGGTTATTCCTGAATGATGTGTATATGTGAGCATAGGGGTTGAACTGTGTGATTGATTAGTCCTGCCTTTGGGCTTTTGGATTAACAAACTTGGGAGCCAAGTTAGAAACGCGTTTAGATGACGTGATTTCTAGCAGGGAATCTAAGTAGGTTATCCAGATTGACGCGTCATTCTTGTTGGTTCTCCTCGGTATGTGGGGTTGTTTAGCATGAGCCTATGTGCTTATGTGTTAGCAATAAAAACTTCTTATTGGCTTGAATGGGTGACTTCTCTCCAGTCGAGTGCGGGAACTTCCTCAACTTTGGCTTAAATGCGTTATTCTCCTAACAAAGCATGAGGGTTGATTGGCATCTACTTCGAGGGGCTGCCCAACTGTGGGATCCTGAAGTGCACGTCTTTCGCTTCAACATTGAGGAGTTATGTCCGACCGTAGAGGATTTCTCTGATATCCTTGAGATCTCGGGTTGCAATGAAGTGATAGTCCTTGCTTCTTTCTCGAGTGATAGAGACAGGTTGATGCAGCTTTGTGGTTTTTCCTGTCGTGAGGCTGCTTTGATTACTCATGGTGGATCCCTTGATGTGGCTCAGATCATAAACTACGTTAGGCCACGAGGGTCCCTTGGCGACATCCCTTTTCAGCTTCAGCGTAGGTACGCTTTGTGCACTTGTCTTTTGGCTTGCTTCCTCTTGGGACCTTCAGATGGGCAAGCTAGCTCTTCCTGGGTGGATGTGGCGTATCAGATTCATGAGGATCGGGACCTTGTCCTGTTGATTGTGGCTGAGACGCTTCTGGGGCTTGATGGAGTCCATGATAAGCGTGCTCCTTATTTTGCTGGTAGTGCACTCTTCCTGCAAGTATTCACTCATCTCTCCTTTTTTTGTATTCTCTAGAATTTTTCCACTCAGCTCTCATTTTTCTGTATTCCCTCAAAATTTTCCACTCAGCTCTCCTTTTTCTTTATTTTCTCAAATTTTTCCACTTAGCTCTCCTTTTTCTGTATTCTCTCGGGTTTTTTCACTCAACTATGCTTTTTCTTTATTTCTCTCAAGTTTGGTTGATGGAGAAGGTGAATCTACTGGAGAAACTTGCATCTGATACTTACAGCATTAAGTCCGTTATTCGCCGTCAGGTTTACCGACTTTGCTCCACTAAAGCTGATTGGAAGGATTATCTGAGTTCTTTGACTGGGGAGGACATCTCTTGGCTATGCCCCTAGTTGAAGATATCTTCTATGATTGTTTCCACTGCCGGTCACTCAGGGGTTCTATTGGTAGGCTTAACGCTGGCCACCTTTTATCATCCTTATCGCACTTTTTGCCAGTTTGGGTGTATCCAGATCTGTCCCGAGACTTTTATGAGCCATCTGTACAGTCATCCTCACCGAGCTCCTTTCCTAGGTTAGTATCAGCGGGCTTAATCTTCTCAACTGAGGATACTAGTCGGTAGTAAGTTTAACAGCAAGCTTTCTTAGGTTTATAGGGTTTGGCTGCAAATAGAGATAAAGCGCAAGGCAGAACAAGGAGGAGATGCAAAGAGAAGGACTTAACTTATTTTTCTATGTCTCAATATCTATGTTTGCTTTCCTTCTTAATTTTTTAGGATGAGGACTTGCGAGCCTTTCTTATATCTTTTGAAATCTGTATCGGTAAACTCACTAATAAAAGTCTCTCCACTTTTGGTTTGCGATGGCTTTTTAAATTCTATTCTTACAACACAATTATTTTATTAGAGAAACTTAAAACAAGCTTTAGCATTGTTCAACTTATTTGAAGCACGGTTACAAAGAGGGAATTTTGAAAAAAGGTTTGGGCTGAACTTCTTATAGAAGCTGCCTATGTATCCCGAAGGAAGGGAATCAGACCATAACATAGTTCAAGGCGTGGGTAACGCTCAGGTATTGAGGCTCTCCTTTTGCGGGCTTTTACTTTAAGGGTAAAATCTTTTAAGCTGGTCTGAATTGATAGGTGTAGAGAAAATATTCTCGTCTAAGTCCATCAAAATTGCAGCATTTCCTAACATGAGGGTTTTAATAAGATAGGGTCCGGCCCAATTGGGTTTGAATTTGCCCCTAGAGTCGAAAATCGGAGCTCTGACCTCTTTGAGGACTAAATCACATTCCTTCAAGTTTCAGGACTTAACCTTCTTGTTGAACACTCGAGCTATCCTCTTCTGATACCCTTGAACATGAAATAGTTTTTGAAGTCGTCTTTCGTCAAACAAGAGTAATTCTTCAAATCTGTTCTTCTCCCATTCTATCTCGAGAATTCCACTCTCGGCCATTATTTTCAAAGTTGGGATTTCTAATTTGATAGGTAGGACTACTTCCATTCCATAAACTAAGGCATATAGTGTGGCCTCAGTTGAAGTTATAATTGATGTCTGATATCCCCAAAGCACAAATGGTAGCTTTTCTGGCCAATCCCTACTTCCCTCTATTGTTTTTTGAAGGAATTTCTTCACATTCTTATTTGCAGCTTCTATAGCCCCATTGATTTTTGGTCTGTATGGTGAGGTTTTGTGGCTAACAATCCAGTATTCTTCAAATAGATCCAAAACTTCTCCCTAAAAGTGGGAACCATTATTAGAAATTATCTCGTGCGAGACTCCATACTGGAAAATGAGATTCTATTTGATGAACTTAACTACTTAGATAGCCTTTAGGACGAAGTAAGTGGTAGCTTCGACCCATTTCGTGAAATAATCAATTGCCAAAAGAATAAACTCGTGCTCATTTGACGCCTTGGGTGTAACCTGTTGGAGGCAAGACTACCTGCATATTTATAGGGTTACAGCAAGGACCTGGAGAGTAATTATAAGTAAAATTTTCAGTTGAACACAGACATGTATCAGTGGTTTTCGCAATTAAGCAAACCTCATAGCGGTATCTGGAATTATGAAAAACTAGCAGCGGTTTCAGCAATTTTCATGAAACACTGAATTACAGTTCACACCACTAAAGAACTATTATTGTACTTTGACCCATAATCTCAAGACCATATAGTATTGAGCTCATGTTATTAAATGCTTACCATTTCTCCCCACATTAAGACTCCCAATACCCGCCAATTAAATTTAATTACTAACAATTTAATTTAATCAGCATCTTGATATTTCTTAAGCCCTTCTGCTTAACTTATTTGACCGCCGAATAATCAAATCCACCTATAGGATTTGGCACGGTCAAAATTTACAAGCTTCCTTAAGGGGGTTTTGTCAATCCCGATCTTTCGAGACATGGATTCCATCAATAGTTAATATTTTTCATATAAATAATACCGCTATCTAACTCACCGAGAATATAAACCCATATAAGATGCACCATTTAATGAATTAAAACAAAGAAAATTAAATATATGCAAATCAATAATTATTTCAGGATTAAGAGTATAAACACTATTCATAATAATCTTGGGGTGTGATTTAATTTATATAGTCAGTATAAAATTAATTACCCCAAAAGGTTCAAACACTTAAGAATTCTTTAATTAGAATTTTTTGTGTTGATCTTAATTAAAAATTAAGTCAAACACT
>JAOTRH010012888.1:0-56792 GCA_034768845.1 Heliamphora exappendiculata
AAGTTATTAATAAGTTTATTATATTATTTGTTTTTAAATTTTAAGTTTATAGTTTATTTGTGTATTTATTAATTTGTTTATTTGTTTTTAAATATACAAATTTATGACTACTAATTTTAAACATGAATAAAATTTATAACCACTCATTTTTGTGCATCACACGTCAATATTACAACCCATTTCACAACCTCTCCACAGCCCAGAACTGCCCATCCGCAGCCCCTCGGGCCGAGCCGAGCCGGGCCCATGGGCGAGCTTCTAGTGGGCTTTTGGGCGGGCGGGCTTCGGGTCGGGCCGGCTCGGCCCACAGGCTTGGGAGGTGTGGCCCAGGCCCGGTCTGTGAATAGTGGCAGGCCGGGCCAGGCCAGTGGCAAACTTCGGGCCCCCGCCGGGTCTCGGGTTATTTTTACACCCCTAGTCTCAAGCAGCTATAACTACCTATCGTAACTTTGTTTGCTACTACAATTGTCGATTGCGTGTGTTGAAAAATTCCGTCCCATTTAAGCACAAACATAGCTTATTTGATAGTACTAGTTTTTTTTTATGAGTAAATTGATTGAGGTCCTATTTAGATAACTTATTTCGTTATTAGTCCTAACAACTTTTTAAATATTTTACAAGATTTTATTTTAAAAATTTATTGATTATTTAGACAAAAATATGCCCTTATCCCCAAGGACATAATCCGCGACTTCAAACTCAAAACTGTTCAGGTTCTTTTCCTTTGAAATTGTCGTCTCCGCTGATCTCCCACCACCTATGGCATGGGCATCGTCTCCATCATAGTTGTTAGGATTCTATACTAAAAATCATAGTTTTTAGTTTTAATACTTAAATTTTATTTATTAATAAAATTATATTTTTCTATTTTGTCGAGGATCTTAATGAGCAAATGTGTGCGATTTTATTATTTATTTAATATTGTACATGAATATTTTTTATTCTGCATAGTATTTAATCTGCTGTGTATAGCTCGGCTTACGTACAAAAGACCAGATTATCGGTTTTTGCAGAATAAAAGTTTTCGGTTCACGACTTAGATGGAATTGGACACACCATTAGTATGGCTGTAGTACAAAGTTTTAGTAAACCTGTCTTTGTTACGGAGAATAGATAATAGTGTCGTCTATTGTTCCGGCTCGCTGTGTTAGTACGCTTTGTGTGTTTTATACTGACTATGTAAATTAATTCACTTCCCATGATTATTAGGATTACTTATACTCTTAATCCCGAATTAATTATTATTCTCGTATATTTAGTATTTACTATTTTGATTCATTAAAGGGTACGATTTTTTACAGGTCTATAATTTCGATGAGTTGGATAACGATATTAATTATATGATGGATATTGATTATTGAAGGAATCCATGTCTCGAAATATCGGGATTGATGATACACCCTTAAGAAAATTTATAAATTTTGACTGAGCCAAACCCTACAAGTGGATTTTATAATTCGGCAGTCAAATAAGTTAAGTAGAGAGTCTTCAAAATTTTTAAAATAAGCCGATTAAATATAATTGTTAGTAATTTAATTTAATGGGCATGTATCTTTAATCTTAACGTGGGAAAAATAAATAAGTATTTAATAACAAGAGTTCGAATACTTTAATTTTGAGAATAATGCTAAAAGTGCAATTATAATTTTTTAGTGTAATAAATTATAATTTATATTTTTATGAAATTGCTTTTGGGTTGATATAGAATTTTATAATTACATTAGGAACTCATGTCTAATTTACTCCACAGGTCTCTATTGTAACCTTTTTATATACAGTTATAAACCTTAGATTCATATTCTGTTAGTTGGTTAAGAGGCTAGAATTTTCATGTATTTTGAGAACTTAAATCTAGTCAGCAAGGTTTTTGAGGAGCATGAAAAACGTAACCAACAATACAATTATGTTATTGCATTTGGGAATACAACATAAGACTTGTTTTGGAGATTTGACTTCTAATAAAAAGTTGCGACAGATTTTTAACTAAAGTTTGTTGCTGTAAACGAAATCAATCAAACCAGATTTCAAAAGGTATAATCCTAAACAAATTTTGGAAGTATTACCGGGTTTTATTTTGATTGTTCGATATCAAAATTTTTATTCTGCACTTTTGTTTTGGTGTTTGTCTATCCAGTTATTTTTTACTCAAATCATAGGCACAATCTTAGGATCTTAGCAATTTACCCCAACAATTGAAATCAGATCCGTCTTTGATTATGTATGATTGGATCATGGGTTTGGGTAGATTTGGATTGTGATAACTTTATTTTGCAAACAATCTAATTCCGGCTTTTAATGGTTATTATGTTTGCATGTTTGATTGCATAAAGTTTAAAGATTATTAATTATTTGATCTTTTTTCCACGAATATTTGGTCGTGGTTGTTGATTGTGAACTTCTCAGAGATATATTTGATCGTGATTGTTGATTGTGAACTTCGCGGAGATATAGGATCAATGTAAAATAATTATTTTTTGATTCTTAGTTCTCATTTTTTGGTTTTATTATAATCGAAGAATGAAGAACAAGGTTTGAAGGTTGAAGAACAGATGAATAGCAAAGAACTAGGACGAAGAACACAACAATAATGCGCACGAAGGAAAGACAACCAGCAGCAGTGGCGGCACCAGGTGCGCGAGGCGCTGCGCAACAGAAGCCATGCGCGTGCGCTAGGGCTGGCGCAGGGCAGCGGTGTGGCGCGCGGTGATGAGGCGTGGCGGCGTTAGCCAATAGCGGCCAGGCGCTACGCGACGATGGTGCAGTGGTGGTTGTGGCTTATAGTAGCTATGTGTTATAGTGTTTCTGTTGGCTACAGTTTTGTGACAGTAGTAGAATTTTGATTCTGTTAAGATTATAGGTTTTCTGGATGAATAGGAACTCTGGCTTAAAGAGTTTTAGCTTGACCATAAAAGTCGGGATATAATGCATTTATTTTGTTTTATTTAAATGCATGGATGATTTATTCGATTTATGCTTTCTGTTTAGTTGTAATTAATTATGTTATTTAAAATTATTATTTTTAATTAAATTATTAAAAATAATTTAATAATTTAATAATTTGAAAAATGTGACGGTTAATTTTAAAATTTTACATTAATTAAAAGTGTTTAATTTAAATAAATTATTTTTTTTTAAAATATGTGTAACAGAAAAATAAAATAAAATTCTCAAATTTTATTTAAAATTAGTTTTTTTTAAAACAATTAGAATTTAAAATTTTTATTTGTTGTACATATAACACGTAAAAATGATTAAAACTGGAATCTTTTGTAACGTGTGATTTTTAAAAATTATAAATTTATTTTAATTAAACAGATTTTATAACCCTCAAATTTTTTAAAAAAACTAAGTGGATAAGGAAATTTATCCACAAATAATTCCTACGGTATCCATTACTAGTATGTAGGTATGTAATTAATTTTGTGTGATGGCTTCAGGGCCTTCTTCCTCTTTGGATAAAATTAATTACGGTATCACCGGTACGAATACAGCAGAAGGCTTGTGTCAAATATTTGACTAGAAGTTAAAAACAGCGAGGAATTGTTGGCTGAAAATTTTTGCAGCAACCGAAATCATCCAACTAGATTTTGAAAAATATAATCCTAAAACAAACTTTAGGAGTATTATAGAGTTTTATTTTGATTGTTCGATATCAAAAAATTTTAATCTGAAACATGTTTCGGCTTTTACCCATCCAGTTATTTTTTGACTAACTTCATAGATATAATCTTAGGATCTTGGCAGTTTGCCCAAATAGTGAGATCTATGATGAGTTATTCAGACTTACCTGATTTCTTTTTGTGAATTTGGATTACGGACAGCAACTTATATTCTGAACTTGGTACCTTCTAAGTCAGTACTTTATACTCCCATAGATTTATTGACCGGGTGCATGTTTAGTTTAAGACATATTCGAATTTAGGGGTGTCCAACACACGTGCAGAAAGAGAACACAAATAAGTTAAAACTAAGAATGAAAGTCTATTTTTTTGTTAGATATCTCAAGGGAACGAAGAGTGGTTTATTTTATAATTATAATGATCAGAAGGTCATTGTCAATACCAATACCTGATTCTTTGAAGAGGATTAGGTAATAGACCACAAGCCCAAAAGGAGGAATGTTCTAGAAGAGCTGAGAGAAAATACCAGTAGTACGGAAGAAGTGCCACAGGAAAGTCTCATCGGTATCCTATTGCCTCGTCGTAGTGGAAAGATTATTGGGACACGTGCAGATCATAAATCAAATCAGGGTGTTACCACCAACATGTTAGTTTTACAACCAGAGCAGCATATGGATGCTGGTGCAAAAGGTTCAGAATCAGCACAACATATAACTGCTAGTACATAGACGTAGGAAGTGCCTCGTCGTAGTGGAGGGTTATTCATCAACCCAATCAGTATATATTCTTGGGAGAGTTTTTTGGCGAGATTCTGACAGAACAGGATACCGAACCCTACAACTATAGCGAAGTACTCCAAGATAAAGATGAATAATTATGGTAAAGGGCTATGAATTTAGAGATGGAGTCTATGTACTCCAATCAGGTCTAGAAACTTGTAGAACCACCCAAAAGGATAAAACCAATTAGAAGTATATAGATCAATAAGAAAGGAGCATACGAGAATATTAAAACCTTCAAAATTAAGTTTATTGTAAAAGGGTTTACTCAGAAAAAAAGCCAACGATTATCAAGAGACCTTTTCTTCAATAGCCATGATTAAGTCTATCCAGATTCTCTTATCCTTTGCAACTCATTTCGATTATGAAATTTAGTAAATGAACGTCAAGACAGCTTTCCTTAATGAAAGACTTGACGAGTGTATCTATATGGTACAACCAGACGATTTCATAGCAAATGGGCCAGGAGCACATGTTGTGCAAGCTTAAGAGATCCACTTATGGACTTAAGGAAGCATCTAGATCTTGGACCACTCAGTTTGATTAGGCCATTAAGTCATATAGTTCTAATCAAAGTCTTAATGAGTCCTGTATGCCCAACAAGCGTGATGGAAGTGTGATGGTGTTTTAGTACGTTAGTAGATGATATCTTTGTAATAACCTGAACTTAGGAATGCGAATAGAAAAGAAAGAACATATGAAAAGAAATGAAATCTCAAACCTAAGTTCGCGGAGAAGAACCGGCCCAACCGTTCAGCCTTTTCGAGCCTGAGACCCGGGATAGAGAGGGAACTACATAAGCATATATTAAAACCCAATATCAAGGATAAGAAGTCAA
Organism: Heliamphora exappendiculata; assembly: GCA_034768845.1. NCBI lineage: Eukaryota > Viridiplantae > Streptophyta > Magnoliopsida > Ericales > Sarraceniaceae > Heliamphora > Heliamphora exappendiculata. The sequence continues at coordinate 5,238 of JAOTRH010012888.1, forward strand.
AGTTATAAGCCCAAGTTGTTGAAGACAAGAGTTAAGCTCAAAAAGTCTTTAAAATCCAAATGTTGACACGTGGATACCATAAATTAAAGATTTAAGTACAATTAAGTATCACATGACAAAATAATATAAAAAATAACAAAAATACCTCTTAGTGGCCGACCACCATTGGAAGAGGGCCAAAAGTGACTTTTTGATTGCTTTTTAGCTTAAAATGATGATAAATGTATTAAGTTAAGCATTATGATGATCCAATAACTGTGGAGCAAGTAATATGTATAATAATATAGTGTTATAGGTTAACAAAAGTGAACAAATCACTATTGAAGTTCAAGCACAACAAAATAAATAAAAAAGTCAAATATTATTAAAATAGCTTAATTTGACTTCAAAGACTACATATATTTAATCAATTACTATGAAAACTATAATAATATATGAAAATAATATATTTCTCATAAACATACTAATATAATAAGTTTCATAGGGAAAAGACACTAGAAAGATATATCAAATTAATTTTAAAAGTACTTTCTTGCACAAAATAGCACACAAACCAATGCAAAACCCCATTATTGAAGGGGGATCAGATTTTTGTCCCCACAAACTTACCCTAGCGGTGTTTAGCTTCCCCAAATCTAATTTTTGTTCACTCAAAGCTTGAACTAACTTAATGAGCCATGTGAAAGGAAAGAAAAAATACAAAAATTTAATGATTTTGTTCCCTAGCTCTTTCTATATAAACTAAGCCCAAACTTCTTCTTCTCCCTTGATATTTCGGTGGAGAGAGAGGGAGAAGGACAAGATTATGAGTGTTCTTGAGGGTCCATATAATTTTGAGAGAAGAAAGAAGAAGAAGGGATCCAACAAAGGAGTCTTTGGACACCATAGTTCTAAAAGCAGAGTCCTACTAGTTTTTCACTATCTTTTGATCTCTCAAACATGTAAGTAAAATCACTAAACCTTATGTCTAAGATTCCTCAAAATATCCTTCAAAACATCTCTTTAAACGCTCTAAAAATTAAGAACCGAAAATAAATCGAAAAGGCGTCGTAGTTGGAAATTTGGAGCGGTTATGATTATGGGTGATATGAGATGTTATTGTGTGTGCTTATCTTTGATTTTGATGACCTATAAGTGTGCTAGTTCCTTGGTATTAATGTCTAAAAGGCAAGCATGCAAAAAAATGGAACAAAAACTCGACATGACATAAGTGGAAGACTTGGATCCTAAGAGACTTGATTTTTTGGGAACATAGATGTTTATGCCCTTAACTTTGGAACGCCATAACTCAATATAGAAAATTGATATAAGCATGTTCTTTATGTCTATATATATCTTTTTGTGTTATCGTTTATCCAAAGTTGGTTTCAACTCATATGAACAAATAAAACTCGAGATATTGCAATTCTACCAAAATGTGCCGGTTTCAGACCAATCAACAATGCAGACCTAAAAATCCTAGTATACAATGAGATCCGAGTTTTGGCCAAAACATGAACGTTGTAAGAAACATATATATCTATCTATCCACCCGGAAAGAGTACAAAATATTCAGTTTTGATAGGTCAAAACCCATTTGAAAGTCTCTATTGAGTTTTAGCCCTCAAGAGACATTTTTGTCACATATTTTTGTGTAACCCAAAACCCCTATTTTTAGTGCACTATTCCATAAAGGGTCTAAATGAACTTTGTAGCTAACATAATGAAGTACTTTTTTTCCAAACATAAGATCTTAAAGCCTCGAGATGACTCTCCAAAACCGTTTCAAACCTTCTGTCCAAAACTAGCTCAGCAGGGTTTTGCGGCTAACAGACCTTATTTTCTAAAATGGCTAAAAAGTCTAACTTGTTTCAAATAGCTACCTTATCTCTAAATATACAACTTGTAGGGGATATGTTGAACTAGAACATACTCAAAAATGGGCACATTTGGACTTGATATGATACCTCCAAATCGAGACCAACAAAGACACTTTTCTGACCAATTCTCTGAGCATGTGCTGAACCATTTTCGTTTTCGTCAAGTCTTTCACCCATTTTCCTTAGGTTATGGCTTTGGTGTTGAACATAAAAGTTGTAAGAAATATTTTAATCTAAATTATCACCAAAAATTATAATTTAATTCCAAATCTAAGTTTCTCAAGATGCTGCAGTACTTGAAATTTTAATGATTGGGAGAGAATAATAAATGGTTAAATTAAATCCTTAAACAAGTGAAGGATTAGGCAAGTGCATAGTACCCCTTAAACCTAAAAAGAAAGTAACCATGGTCCCTAAAAATCAAGAAAAAATTCATTGGTTAGAATCGTTTTAGTACTTCACGTTCTAAGAGGGGTAGGACTCTGTGTTGACGGTTAAGTCATGTTTGCTTGCTAGGCATGAAAGTTTTGTTACCCGAAGATAAAGCTTAGCTTGTTAACAAAGGCTTGGTTCGTATGTATATAAGATAAGGTCAGAGTGCTTAGCCATTATCTTGAACTTGAGTTTATATAAATAATGCATGAAAATACTTTGAAGCATATGTTTTGAACTATGACTAATTTTACGATTGCATGAATCTGTTATTTTCAAAAGCCTTGGTGTTTTTAATTCAAGTGTGCTATTCATGATATTTTGAGCTAGCATGATGTTATTATAAAAGTATGGCTAATGTTGTGTGGTTGTTTTCAAAGTGCCAAGTTACAAGAATTTTTGACCATTTATATCCCGTTATGAGGGAGGTTACCCAACTATTGATTTTTTATTTGTCCCTCTAGGAGAGATTTTTCATTAAGCGGGGTTTTTTATCTTAAAGCCTTTTGGGCTGAGTCCCAGATTTTAGCACATACCACTCGTGCTTGGTGGAGAGTGGCCATTATTCCATCGCGTTGCTATCCGTGCATTGCGAATTGAGATTACGATACCGTCGGAACTCCCGGTCGTGAAGTTGACGACTACTTGGGCATTGTTGGGATTTGAGTCTAGATTTGACAAAGTGGTCAAGCATTTTTAAACAGGTGGTGATTAAGCCAAGAATATATTTCTGTTTGCAATACTGAGAAAGTTCTGTATAATTTGAGATATTTTCATGTCCAAGCAAATGCATCAGTTTTTATATTTTTCTTGAAAAATGTGATGAACTATTTTTAGAAAGAGTTTTCAGTTATCCTTAACTAAGTAACTGTCTTTTCTGTTCATGATACTGCTAAGCGTGCTCTTCTGTAACCTCTGTGGTTGCAAATACCAGGAACGGCTAGGAGTTGGTCCACCATAAGCATCGTCAAGTTGTTTTGGTTCAGTTTTCTTTTGTTTAGTTTTGAGTTTAGGCAGAGCTTTATTATAGACCCTGAAGGTTTTTTTTTTTATATTTTAGAAGTAATATATGCCCTTGGGAGGGCGAATTCCTAGTGACTCGTGTATACCTTTTTTGACATTGAGGCGTTATGGTTGCTTAGAAATTCTTGTTGGGTCTCTTAATATCTTTATCCCTTGTCTTTCTCTTTGGCCGTCGGTTTAAGGCGGGATCACATCCCTTTATTTAGGTTTGGTACCTTGCGGGAGCGGGGTGTTACATTTGGTACCAGAGCTCTAGGTTATAGGTTCTGTAGACTTGCCAGAGTGTGGTCTATGGTGGACCATAGGTTACGTGTGTCGTCTCGCGATCAGTTGAGAAGAGTGGTTTAGGCCTGGGATTGTCATACCTTTTCCTTCGGGCATCTAACTAACTGGCATTGAGGTCCATTTGGGAAATGCGTTCTACAGATACAGGGTCCTAATTGGAAGTCTAAGCAAGTTATCAGATTGGGGAGATAACCTGGGATGGGCTTTGTGTTGTTGTTGTTTTGCGAAGTCTATGTGGGTTATCAGATTAAGGGCGACGAACCTTGTGTCATTAAAACCTTTCGTAGACAGTTTATTCTTATCCTTATGTTTATAAGTTAGATTCTTGTGTCGAGCCATAAGTCATAGCTTTCCTACAATAGGTAAGAGCATGGAAAAACTCAGACGGAGCATCAATCTACCCGAACCAGTATAATGAGGCACGACAAGAAGAAACTCTGCAAGTGAGACCGGTGGAACATAATCCAACTGCTAGGATGTTGGAGGCGATCGTAAGACTGACCGAACAGAACGAGAGTTGGATCACGATGCGAGCTGAGAGGAACAGTAACCCCTTAATCAAATAATTTAAGGATCTAAGTGCGAAAGAGTTCATAGGAACCCTTACTCCTACAGAAGTAGAAAACAAATTGAAGGATGTCGTGCATATTCTGGATAGGTTGGGGGTAGATGCGGATAATAGCTTTGACGTCGTAGCTTTTATGTTTAGAAGAGAAACATACCACATATGGGAAGCCGTGGAACCGTTCTTGAAGATGCTGGTGCCAGGAGTTGAACCTTCCGTACCCCAGATAATCACTTGGGATCGTTTTGAGAAAACGTTCGATGTCTAGTACAAGCCCATAAACTATAAGCATGAGAAAGAGTAGGAACTCGTCGACCTTGAACAAGGAAGGATGACTGTGGCAAAATTCGAGATGAAGTTTACAAAGTTGTCACGATATGCCACCCAACTAATACCTGATGAGGAGATAAGGTGTAGAAGGCTAAAAAATGGATTAGGTTTTCGAATTAGGACAAGGATGACGGTTCAAGAGATGAACAACTACGCAAGACGGGTAAACATAGTGCAAGATGAATTGCAATGCGGGCCAGAAGGACCGATAACTCTTTAGTTAAATAATTCAAGAATTTGGGTACCAAGGAGTTTGTGAAAACAGTTAGTCCAATTGACGCTGAAAATTACTTGAGCGGTGGAGTACACGTTTTAGACAGATTAAGTTGTTCATATGGTTAGTTCATAAGTATCAATTTATATTCGTTTGACATCTAGACTGTGTAACTCGTATAGAGTTGGTATTTGATTTCCGTTGTGGCATCGGTGTGAGTCACAAGGAAGTTGCTTTCGAAAAAAATTTATGCAGTGACCCGTTAGGGAAAACCTGTTTAGATTAGTGCATAAAGATTACTTGTATAGAGAAGGAATTTCTCATGAGAATGTGTGGACATTATGTATGAGAAGTTGAAGGGTGATATAATTCTATTGTTTCTAGTGAAGTTGCAAAGCATCTTAGTGTGATTTGTGAGTTTCTAGACATTTTTTCAGATGATTTACCAAGATTTCTCCCAAATCACAAAGTACAGTTTACAGTCAATCTCTACCCAAACACAGCGTCCATATCTATTCCTCTCTATAGAATGTCACCTGCTGAGATACTATAGTTGAAGGAACAATTACAGAAGTTATTAGAAAAGGATTCATCTGACCTAGTGTCTCATCATGGGGAGCACCTATACAATTCGTGAAAAGGAATGATGAAACACTGAGGATGTGTATCGACTATCGACAATTGAATATGATGATCGTTAAGAACAAGTATTATTTGCCTAGGATAGACGACTTGTTCGATCAGCTGTAAAGAGCCAGAGTGTTCTCAAAGATAGACTTGAGGTCATGATATTATCAATTAAAAGTGTAGAAGTCATATATACCTAAGACTGCCTTTAGGACCCGTCACGAGCATTAAGAACCTTATCGTATGCATATAAGATAAGGTGAGAGTGCTTAGCCATTATCTTGAACTAGAGTTTATGTAAATGATGCATGAAAATGCTTTGAAGCGTATGTTTTGAACTATGACTAGTTTTACGATTGCATGAATTTGTTATTTTCAAAAGCCATGTTTTTAATTCAAGTGTGCTATCTATGATATTTTGAGCTAGCGTGATGTTATTATAAAAGTAAGGTTAATGTTGTGTAGTTATTTTTAAAGTGCCAAGTTACAAGAGTTTTCGTCCTTTTATATCCCGTAATGAGGAAGGTTACCCAACTATGGATTTTTCGTTTGTCCCTTTAGTGGAGATTTCCCGTTAAGCGGGGTTTTTTCCTTAAAGCCTTTTGGACTGAGTCCCTGATTTAAGCACGTACCACTCGTGCTTGATGGAGACTGGCCCTCATTCCATCACGTTGCTATCCGTGCATTGCGGATTGAGGTTACGTACCGTTGGAACTCCGGGTCGTGAAGTTGACAACTACTTGGGCATTGCTGGGGTTTGAGTCTAGATTTGAGAAAGGGTCATGCATTTTAAACCAGTAGCAGTTAAGCTATGAACATATTTTTGTTTGCAATACTGATAAGGTTTTGTACAATCTGTGATGTTTTCATGTCTAAGCAAATGTATCAGTTTCTATATTTTTCATGAAAAATGTGATTAACTATTTTTAGAAAGAGTTTTCAGTTATCCTCAACTAAGTAACTATCTTTTCTGTTCATGATAATGCTAAGTGCGCTTTTCTATAGCTTTTGTGGTTGCAGATACCAGGAATGGCTAGGAGTTAGTCCACCACAGGCGTCATCAAGTCGTTTTGGTTCAGTTTTATTTTGTTTAGTTTTTAGTTTTATCAGAGCTTCATCTATAGACCCTGAAGGTTTTTTTTTTTATTGATGTTTTAGATGTAATGTATGCCCTTGGGATGGTGAATCCCTAGTGACTCATGTAAACCTCTTTTGACATTAAAGTGCTTTAGTTGCTTAAAAGTTCTTGTTGGGACTCTTAATATCTTTAACCCTTATCTTTCTCTTTGGCCGTCGATTTAAGGCGGAATCACATCCCTTTATTCAGGTTTGGGGCCCTACGGGAGTGGGGTGTTACATTTGGTATCAGAGCTCTAGGTTATAGGTACTGTAGACATGTCAAATTGTGGTCTGTGGTGGACTGTAGGTTACGTGTGTCGTCTCGCGGTCTGTTAAGAAGAGTGGTTTAGGCCCGGGGTTGTCATACCTTTGCCTTCGGGCATCTAACTAACTGGCATTGAGGTCCATTTGGGAAACGCGTTCTGCAGACGCAGGGTCCTAATTGGAAGTCTAAGCAAGTAATCAGATTGGGGAGATAGTTTGTTAAAGTGGAAGTTTAAGTGGAATTAAAACCTTTCATAGACAGTTTGTTTAAGCGGGTCCTAGTTGGAAGTTTAAGTAGGTCATCAGATTAAGGGAGACGATCCTTGTGTCATTAAAACCTTTCGTAGACAGTTTGTTCTTATCCTTATGTTTATAAGTTGGACTCCTGTGTCGAGCCATAAGTCATAGCTTTTCTACAATAGGAAGGAGCAAAGAGAAACTCGAATGGAACGTCATTCAATCCGAACCAGTATAATGAGGCACGACAAGAAGAATCTCTGCAAGTGGGACCGGTGGAACCTAATCCAACTGCTAGGATGTTGGAGGCAATCGTAAGACTGACCGAATAGAACGTGAATTGGGTCATGATGCGAGCTGAGAGGAATAGTAACCCTGTAATCAAACAATTTAAGGATCTGAGTGCAAAAGAGTTCATAGGAACCCTTATCCCTACAGAAGTAAAAAACTACTTGAAGGATGCCGCGCGTATTCTGGATAGGTTAGGGGTAGATGCAGATAATAGGTTTGATCTCGTAGCTTTTATGTTTAGGGAAAAAACATACCACTGATGGGAAATCATAGAATGGTTCTTGAAGATGCTGGTGCCAGGAGTTGAACCTTCCGTACCCCAGAGAATCACTTGGGATCGTTTTGAGACAACTTTCAACGGGTAGTACAAGCCCATAAACTATAAATATGAGAAGGAGCAAGAATTCATCGACCTGAAACAAGGAAGGATGACTGTGGTAAAATTCGAGATGAGGTTTACAGAGTTGTCACGATATGCCCCCTAGCTTATACCTGATGAGGAGATAAGGTGTAGAAGGTTCAAAAATGGATTAAGTTTCAGATTAGAACAAAGATGACGCTTGTCGAGATGAACAACTACGCAAGACGGGTGAACATAGAACAAGATGAATTGCAATGTGGGCCAGAAGGACCGATAACTCTTTAGTTTAACAATTCAAGAATTTGGGTACCAAGGAGTTTGTAAAAATAGTTTGTCCCGCTGACGCTGAAAATTACTTGAGCAGTGGAGTACGCATTTTAGACAGACTAAGTTGTTCATATGGTAAGTTCTTAAGTATCAATTTATATTCGTTTGACATCTAAACTGTGTAACTCGTATAGAGTTGGTATTTGGTTTCCGTTGTGGCATCGGTGTGAGTCACAAGGAAGTTTCTTTCGAAAATCATTTGTGATGTGACCTGGTAGGAAAAACCTGTTTAGATTAGTGCATAAAGGTTACTGGTGTGGAGAAGGAATTTTTCATGAGAATGTGTGGACTCTATGTATGAGAAGTTGAACAATGATATAGTTCTATTATTTCTAGTGAAGTTGCGAAGCAGCTTAGTATGAGTACGCGAGAGGAATAAATGTTTGGATGAGAATAGTGGAAGCGTATGTGAAACTGTACGAACTAATGGGTATGATTTTTGTAAATTCTCTTTGAGTGAATCAAGTGTCTTGGAAAGATGCAGGTAAGATGAAATAGTTAAAGTGCGAAAGTGGTTTTTGGTTCGGTTGTGCGGCAGAGAATGTATGAAGGGATTAAATGATGGTGGTAAGAGATTTTGGAATCAGGAGTTAGTACTGTACGGTTAAAGTATTGTTGGGTGAGTGGTACGTATGTGAAGGAAAGATGCGAATGTATATTGTAGTATGATGAGGGTTTTGTTTGGTTTGTATGGGTAAGCATATACATGTGGAGCATTTAGTCTACATGATATGTTTAACCCTAGTGACACACAAGGTTCAAGTGGCGATATTAGTCTTGATGGTCGTAGGGGTAGAGTGGTAATTAAAAGTGTGTGTAAAGATTGTGTGTTGAAGATAGAAGATAGGAAGATGTTGGTAGATTTGATGCCTTTGGTTATGTCTGAGTTTGATTTGATTCTTGGGATGGACTGGTTGTCGTCCTACCATGCGTCGCTAGACTGTGTTAGGAAAAGAGTAATCTTTAGGATATCTGGGGAGAAAGAATTCATTTTCCAAGGCGACAAGAGTAAAACACCTATCCGTATCGTGTCAGTCATTAAGGATTCAAAGATGTTGAAGAAGGGTTGCTAGGGATTTTTGGCATATGTGATGGACATAGAGATGAAAGAAAAGAAGCTTTCGGAGGTACCCAGTGATTTGTGAGTTTCTAGACGTTTTTTCAGATGATTTACCAAGATTTCTCCCAAATCACAAAGTACCTGTACTATTCGTGAAAAGGAATGATGAAACACTGAGGATGTGTGTCGACTATCGACAATTGAATATGATGATCGTTAAAAACAAGTATCCTTTGCCTAGGATAGACGACTTGTTCGATCAGCTGTAAAGAGCCAAAGTGTTCTCAAAGATAAACTTGAGGTCAGGATACTATCAATTAAAAGTGTAGAAGTCATATATACCTAAGACCACCTTTAGGACCCGTTACGAGCATTAAGAGTTTGTGGAGATGCCTTTCAGGATGACGAATGTGCCAACTATATTTATGAACCTAATGGATCGGGTGTTCAAAAACTTTCTAGACCAATTTGTAATTGTGTTGGTAAACAATATTCGGTTATATTCTCATAATGAAGAGGAACGAAAGAAACATTTGAAGATTCTTTATAGATCCTGAGAAAGCACAAGTTGTATGTAAAATTCAAAAAGTGTAAGTTTTGGTTGGATCAAGTGGTGTAGCTAGGTATGTTATATCTGGAAGGAGAATATAAGTGGACCCAATGAATGTGGAAGTGGTAGTCTTTTGGAAAAGGCTAACTAGTGTGACTGAGATACGAAGATTTTTGGGGTTAGCTGAATATTATCGGCATTTTATTCGGGACTTTTTCCTGATTGCAAAACCCTTGACTCGGTTAACTCAGAAGAATGTCAAGTTTGGATGATCTAATAGATGCGAACGAAGTTTTCAAGAGTGAAAGTCCAGACTGGCGTTAGCACCGGTGCTTACCCTTCCATCAGGCAACGAGGGCGTTGTTTTTTTTTATAGTGACGCGCCACACCAAGGTTTGGGGTGCATTTTAATGCAACACGGGAAGGTTATCGCCTATGCGTATAGACAATTAAAACCTCATGAGAAGAATTGTCCTACCCACGATCTAGAGTTAGTTGTAATCATTTTCGCGCTCAAGATATGGGGACATCAATTATATAGCACCCCTTGTGAGATCTTTACAGACCATCAGAGCTTGAAGTATATTTTCATCCAAAAAGAGCTAAAATTGAGGCAAAGGAGATGGATTGAGTAAATTAAGGATTATGACTGCACAATTCACTATCATCCGGGAAAGGCTAACGTCATGGCTGATGCCCTAAGTCAAAAACTATTGAGAAAAAATAGCGCATCTACGAGCAATACAAGTTGGTACATTTTTTAAAATGCGAACGCTTAGAACCCATCTTGCCATAGGAAAGAATTGAGGCCAATTAGCAACTCTGAGCGTAAAACTAACTTCTTTAGATCAAATTCGAGCAGCTCAATTGGAGGATAATCAAGTGGTCTAGATAAGGACGAAAACAACAGCTAAAGGCAAGACATAATTTGAAATTTAAAATGATGTGTTGTGGTTTGGTCACAAATTGAATGTGCCCAATAATGGGGAGTTGACGAGGCAAGTCTTAGACGAATCGCATAAATCAGCATACACTATGCACCCGGGAAGTACGAAGTTTATAGGGACTTAAAAGAAATATATTGGTAATGTAACTTGAAGGCGAATGTAAAGAATTTCATGACAATATATTTAGTATGCCAGCAAGTTAAGATTGAACACTTGAAGCCGACCGGATTATTAGAACCGTTACCAATACCCGAGTAGAGGTGGGAACATAATACCATGGATTTCGTAACTAGACTCCCTCGAACACCCAAGGGGAGTGATGTCATTCGGATAATTATCGTTAGGTTGACGAAGTCAACTCACTACCAACCAATAAAGATGATGTACTCTGCAGATCGCTTTACACGGCTTCATATCGATGAGAACGTTAGGCTACACGAAGTACCAGTTTCTATAGTATCGGACAGAAATCCACGTTTTACGTCCTGGTTTAGGCCAAGCTTACAAGAAGCATTGGGGACTACTTTAAAATTTAGCACGGCTTTTCATCTACAGACTGACGGTCAATCGGAGAGAACAATTAAGACTTTAGAAGATATGCTTAGAGCATGCGTTCTAGATTTTGCTGGAAGCTGGATGGAACATTTGTCGTTGATCGAGTTCGCGTATAACTATAGTTTTTAGTCAACTATAGGAATGGCCTCTTACGAAGCGTTGTACGGCAGGAAATGTCGAAGCCCAATTTGTTGGGAAGGAGTGGAAGAGAGGAAGTTGCTTGGACCCGAGATAGTTCAAATTTTCACTTATAAGATTAAGTTGATCCGAGAGAGAGATTGAAACAATCACAGGATAAACAGAAGAGTTGTGCAGATAATCAGAAGACGCGACCTGGAGTTTGTAGTGGGGGACCGTGTATTCTTCAAGATACCACCATGGAATGCTATAATTAATCCAAAAGAGTTTAGCCTGATAAGGGTGTGTGTGTGAGTCCTACGAAGGTGTTGTGCGAAGCTCGATAAGGGTGAGGGTTGGTCTACAAATGCATTAAGTTGTAGTTCCTATTAAGGGTAAGTGTTAGCCTTTAATGGTATTTAGAATTGTTATATAGAGTCGTGTGTTAGAAACTATTAGTTTGAACTGTGGCTGTGGCTTTGAAGCCATATCATGAGAAATATCCACGTCTCCCCGAGCAATGTATAAAAATTTCGATGATGAAATTTCTTAAAGGAGGGTAGATTGTAATAACCCGAACTCAGGAATACGAATAGAATAGAAAGAACATCTCAAAAAAAATATAATCTCGAACCTAATTTTGGTAAGAAGAATCGGTCCGACCGTTTAACCTTTTCGAACCTAAGACCCGGGATATAGAGGAAACTACACAAGTATATAATAAAACCCTAATATTGAGGATAAGAAGTCAAGCTTATAAGCCTAAGTTGTTTAAGACAATAGTTAAACGTGAAAAGTCATAAAAATTCAAAAGTTAACACATGGATATCTTAAATTTAGGATTTAAGTACAATTAAATAGAAAATGACAAAATAATATCAAAAATACCCCTTAGTGGCCGACCACCTTGGGAAAGTGCTAAAAAGTGACTTTTTGCTTGCTTTTAAGCTTAAAATAATGAGAAAAATATTTAGTTAAGTATTATGATGATCCAATAATTGTGGAGCAAGTAATATATGTAATAATATGGTGTTATAGGTTAACAAAAGCAAACAAATCACTATTAAAATTCATGCATAACAAAATAAGTTAAAAAGTCAAATATTTCTAAAATTGCTTAATTTGATTTAAAAGACTACATATATTTAATCAATTGCTATGGGAACTATAATAATATATGGTAGTACTATATTCCGCATAAACATACGAATATAATAGGTTTCAGACGAAAAAGCCATCAAAAAGACATATCAAATTAACTTTTAAAATATTTTCTTGCACAAAACGGTACCCAAACCAATGCAAACCGCTAGATTGATGGGGAATTAGATTTTTGTCCCCCTAAACTGACCCTAGCTGTATTTTGCTTCCCCAAATTTGATTTTTGTTCCCCTCAAAGCTTGAACTAACTTAATGAGCCCATGTTAAAGAAAAGAAAAAGCACAAAATTTTAATTATTTTGTTCCCTAGCTCTTTCTATATAAACTAAGCCCAAACACCTTCTTCCCCCTTGCTATTTCAGTGGAGAAAGAGGGAGAAAGACCAGATTATGAGTGTTCTTGAGGGTCCATAGAAGTTTGAGAGAAGAAAGAAGAAGAAGAAAAAGAAGAGATCCAAGAAATGGGTCTTTGGAGACCATAATTCCAAAAGCCAAGTACTACTAGTTTTCCACCATCTTTTGATCTCTGAAACATGTAAGTAAAATTTCTTAACCTTATGTCAAAGATTTTTCAAAATATCCCTCAACACATCTCTTTAAACACTCTAAAAATCGAGAACTGAAAATAAATCGAAAAAGCGAAGTTAGGAATTTGGGGCTGCTATGATTATGGGTGATATGAGATGTTGTTGTGTGTTGTTATTTTTGAGTTTCATGACCTATAAGTATGCTGGAGACTTGGTATTAATGTCTAAAAGACAAGCACACAAAGAAATTGAACAAAAACTTGACATGACAGAAATGGAAGACTTGAACCCTAAGAGACTTGATTTTTTGAGAATATAGATGTTTCTGCCCTTAATTTTGGAATGCCATAACTCAATGTAAAAAATTGATCTAAGCATGTTCTTTATGTCTATATATATATATTTTTGTGTTACCTTTCATCTGAGGTAGGTTTCAACTCATTTGAATAAGTAGAACTCGAGATATTGCAATTCTTCCAAAATGTGTTGGTTTCAGACCAGTCAACAATGCAGACCTAAAAAGCCTAATTTAAAATGAGATCCAAGTTTTGTCCAAAATGTGAAAGTTGTAGGCAATATGTATATCTACAATATATCCACCGAGAAAGTGCACAAAATATTGAGTTTTAGTAGGTCAAAACCCATTTGAAAGTCTCTATTAAGTTTCAGTCAACAAAGGACACTTCTATCACATATTTTTGTGTAGCCTAAAACTCCTATTTTTAATGCATTATTCTAGACGTGGTCTACATAAACTTTGTAGCTAAATGTTGAAGTACTTGCTACCCAAAACTAAGACCTTAAAATCTCGGGATGATTTTCTAAAATCGTTTCAAACCTTCTGTCCAGAACCGGCTCTGTTGAGTTTTTGCGGTTGACATACCCTATTTTCTAAAATGGCTAAAAAGTCTAACTTGTTCCAAACAACTACCCTTAGCTCTAAACATGAAACTTGTAGAGAACATGTTTAACTAGAACATACTCAAAATAGGCTCATTTGTACTTGATATGACACCCTTAAACCGAGACCAACAAAGACACTTTTCTGACCAATTCTCTGAGCTAATGCTGAACCATTTTCGTTTTTCTCAAGTTTTTCACCCATTTTCCGTAGGTTTTGGCTTTGGTGTTGAACATAAAAGTTGTAGGAAATATTTTAATTTAAATTATCACCAAAAATCATAATCTAATTTCAAGTCTAAGTACCTCAAGATGTGGCGGTACTTTAAATTTTAATCATTGGGAGAGAGTAATAAATGGTTAAGTTAAATCCTTAAACAAGTGAAGGATTCGGCAAGTGCATAGTACCCCATAAACCTAAAAAGGAAGTAACCATGGTCCCTAAAAATCAAGAAAACATTCAATGGCTAGAATCGTTTTAGTACTTCACGTTCTAAGTGGGGTATAACTCCGTGTTGACGGTTAAGTCATGTTTGCTTGCTAGGCATGAAAGTTTTGTTACCCGATGAGTAAGCTTAACTCGTTGACAAAGGCTCAGATCATATTCATATGAGATAAGGTGAGAGCGCTCAACCATTATCTTGAACTTGAGTTTATGTAAATAATGTATGAAAATACTTTGAAGCATATGTTTTGAACTATGACCAGTTTGACGATCGCATGAATCTATTATTTTCCAAAGCCATGATATTTTTATTTCAAATGTGCTATCCTTGATATTTTGAGCTAGCATGATGTTATTATAAAAGTATGGTTAATGTTGTGTGGTTGTTTCTAAAGTGTCTAGTTACAAGGATTTTTGACCCTTTATATCCCGTTATGAGGGAATTTACCCAACTTGGGAGAAACCAATCACATTCTCTGGATCAAGCTTATGCGAGATCGAAAATAGAGAAAGTTGGGTTTATCACAATCCACTTATATCGATACAATTCTTGCTCATTTTTAACATGCAGAATTTCAAGAAGAGTTTCTCCTTTTTCGGTATGAAATTACTCTATTTAAAGATCGGTATCCTAAGACAACTGTTGAGATAGAGAAGATGAAGGTAGTTTCCTATTCTTCAGCATTAGAAAGCCTTATGTATGCTATGTTTTGCACTAAATCTGACATTTATTTTTTTGTTAGTATGGTTAGTAGATAATAGTCTAATCCAGGACAGGAATATTGGACAATGGTAAAACATATAATTAAGTACTTGAAAAATACTAGATATTATATGCTAATTTACCAAGAAAATAGTCTAGTACCTCTATGATACACAGAGTCGAATTTTCAGTCAGATAAGAATTCCAATAAATCCATCTTGGAATATGTGTTTACCTTAGGAGGTGAAGTCATAAGTTAAAGAAGTATTAAACGGTCCTGGATTGTTGATTCCACCATCGAGACCGAGTACGTGGCAACTTCTGAAGCAGCCAAATTGGCTGTTTAGCTCAGAAACTTCCTGTTGGATCTAGATGTGGTGCCTTCAGAATAGTCGACTATTACACTTTACTGTAACAATAGTAGAGCGGTTGCCAACTTAAAGAAACCAAGATCCCATAAGAAAGGAAAAAACACTGAGCGTAAATATCACCTAATAGGAGAGATTGTACATAGGGGTGATATTGTGACCAAGTTTACATCGGTAGAAAACTTTGCAGATGCTTTTATAAATAGCTTACCAGTTAAGACTTTTGACAGTCATGTAAAAGGCATGTGAGTCAGATGTATGAAAGCATAATTTTGAGTATAAGTAAGAGATTGTCAGAGTTGTATACCAAAATCATGATTTTAGTTTTATTATTTTATTTTTTTTTATTAATAAAATTATATATTCTTATTTTGTCAATAATCTTAATAAGAAAATATATGCAGTTTTATTATTTATTTAATGTTGTGCATGGGTATCTTTTATACAAAGAAGATCATATTATCGTTTCTTACAGAATATAAGTTTTCGATTCACGGCTTAGATGAAATTAGGCACGCCATCAGTACGGTTATAGCACAGAGTTTTAGTAGACTTATATTCGTTACGAAAACATATAATAGCGTCGTCTATTATTCTGACTCATTGTGTTAGCATACTTTGTATGTACTGAATAGGACAGCGTTAGGGTAATTAATTTTATAGTGACTATACAAATTAATTCACACCCCAGAATTATTATGATTGCTTATGCTCTTATTCCCGAATTAATTATTATTCACGTATATTTAATATTTGTTATTTTGATTTATTAAAATGTGTGATCTTTTACGAGTCTAAAATTCTAGTGAGTTGTATGACGAAATTAATTATATGGTGAATATTGATTACTGACAGAATTCATGTCGCAAAATATTGGGATTGATGATACCCCCTTAAAAAAACTTGTAAATTTTGACTGAGCTAAACTCTGCAAAAGATTTTATAGTCCGGCAGTAAAATAAGTTAAACGGAAGGTATTAAGAAATTTTCAAAGAAAAAGATTAAATATAATTGTTAGTAATTTAATTTAATCAGTGGTATCTATAATCTTAACGTGGAAAAAACAAATAAGCATTTAACAACAAGAGTTTAAATATTTCGATTTTGAGAATAAGGCTAGAAGTGCAATTATAATTCTATAGTAAAATGAATTATGATTGTTAGTCTAAGCAACCCAAGAGTGGAGTGAATTGAGTCTAAAAAGAATAATAACAATTTTAAAAACTTTTTTGAAAATCTTTTAATATCTCAAGCAAATATAACAAATGTAACAAGAAATAATGTAATGAAAATATTAAAGAGGTAAAGGAGAGAGAAATAGAATCCCACACCAAGATTTATAGTGGTTTGACTTCTTTCAAACCTACGTTCACTTTTCAAGACTCTTATTGAGAATATTCACTATGATACGAATATTTACGGACACATTCAAAAGCCTTACAACGGCCTCAAGATGATCCTACGAAAACAATTACCTATTTTTTTCTAATAACTCTTGAGCTCATCGTTGAAAAGTATCGCTCACTCACTGAAAGGATCAAGGGTGACTCACCCTTAGGTACAATAAATGTATGAAAATCTAAGATTCACTCACTCTTTTTACAGATGATTGGAAATAAATGAATACAAATATGTGAGATTTGGCTGAAGGAGTTAACGACCAATAAATTCTTTCTTGTAGATTTGGGCTTTTGATTCAAGCAATAGAATAGTATTTATTTCTTTTAACCTTCAAAATTTTCCTCTTTATATAGCCATCTGAAATAAATGACCGTTGGTGGGATGGTGGAGGTAATTAATCCTTTAAAATCTAACCGTTGGAACCAGCACGAGATTTGAAATCTGTCGCAGGGGTCGACTCAAACCATTTTGGGTCGACTCAAAATGTCTAGGGATTAGTTCCTCAAGTGATTGTGCTGGCTCATTTTTTCAATGGTGTCGACACAAATTTTGCATCTTTCTCACCCACATGGTGGTGTGGACTCAGTCATTACTTCAATTTTCCAAGAGACACCTCCGGTGTCAACTCAAATCGTCTTTGATGTCGACTCATAAAATTGCAGTCAACCACTGTAGTTTTAGAGTTGACTCATTTTGATCTGGTGTCGATTTAAAAAATTACAGACGGTCTCAGTTGTTTTAGGGTCAACTCAAAGTCATTTGGTATTAACCCAAAAAGTTTGTTCACGCAGGGAACATTTGTGTCGGCTCATATACCTTTGGTGTCTACCCATTTAAGTTGGAGTCAGGAATTGACTTGAATCTCTTGTGTCAACCCATTTAGTTTTGGTGTCGACTCAAATTTTTTGAAGTCAGGAATCCGATGGATTACTTGTTGTCAACTCAAATTGCGTTGGTGTCGACCCAAAGTGAATCCTGCAAGGCTTGTATAGGTGTCGACTCAAATTCATTTTGTGTCGACTCATT
Source organism: Heliamphora exappendiculata (assembly GCA_034768845.1). Lineage (NCBI taxonomy): Eukaryota > Viridiplantae > Streptophyta > Magnoliopsida > Ericales > Sarraceniaceae > Heliamphora > Heliamphora exappendiculata. The sequence goes on from JAOTRH010012888.1 coordinate 22,930, forward strand.
TTGCTCAACTGCTTGGATTCCAATTCAATACTAAAGGGGTCGACCCAAACTAGTTTGGTGTCGACTCAAATGAGTTCCTAAAAATATCTTAGAAAAGCATGTTAAGGTGTGGACTCTATTTCTCAATTTAGTCGACACACTTGAGAGTTTCAAGCGTACTTTGCCTTTAGGTTTCGACTCAAATATTAATTTGTGTCGTCTCAAAATATTTTTCAACGGAACACAAAATGTTAACCCATTTGATGCAAAGAATTAGCACAAATGGTCTAAGGTGTCGACCCATTAGTCATATAGTATCAACACTTATATTTTTGGAAACAAATAAATATAATCATTTTGAAATCAATTCTAATTAAGAAAATGACTTATAAAAATCATCAAAATCTAATTAAAAAGTTTTGAGCTAATAATCTCTCATTTTTTTACGATTACAACATTTTTTAAAAAATCTTTAAAAAGAATTTGAATAAGGGTTCACCCCTGATCTCAATGCCTTAATCAAGATATGAAATTACAACAATAAGGCATTCAACAACAGTGTAAAACACCTATGCAAGGAAATTTCTAAAATTGATTCAAAAATATTCCGAATTTATTAAATTTTGTGCATCAACTCAAAGTGTTCAAGTGTTCAAGAGACATAATAGGCATATACATGTGCAATAATTTCAAGTCTCAAGTTTCAAACACATTTCATACACAAAAACAAAAAACATAGAGAAAGTTGGCATGAAATTAAGATATGATAATCAATTAAGTGTTATCCAAAAACACCCAACAATTAAAAAACTTAATATTTCCACAACCAACAATTATAAAAAATGTTTCCACAACCATTATCACAAACATATAAAACAGGCAGGAAAAGTTTAACAATGACATCTTCTCCTCAAATCAAAAAAAGGATAAAAACAGCTAAACTCCTTCTTTATTCTCCCCTTTACTGCTCCCCTTTTGGAATCATCAAAATAAGATGTCGTCGAACTGTTTCTTCTTCTGCTTCTTATCTTCGGCCACTTTCCTTCACTCATAAGCATGTTCTTTGGAGGCTCTTTCTTTTCAGATGTCTTCTCTTGTTCTTCAAGGGCTATAAATGAGGTTACCAAAGATAAGTTGGCCTCGCGTTTAAAACGAGCTTCTTTCTCAGCCTTGGTCTCCTTAGGCTTAAATTATTTGGCCCAAGCCTCTTGAATCCATTTAATATGGTCTTCGACCTTCTTAGTATTATGTCGCACTGCTATGACGATGCCTTCGTCATATTCCATTCGGACTTGCTGAAGAATGGCAACATTAGCCTTTACGATGGCGGATACACTGTCGTTCAAGGTTTTGCTCATGGACAGGGCAGCATCGCATGCGTTTTCAATTTTCCTTCATAAAGTACAGTTGGTTTTTTCTACATGTTTGACTTTATTGGAGATAGAGGATACTTTGTAACCGATATCAAAGAGAACTGCATCAACTTTCGTTTAAAAGGTTGCTACAAAAGAAGTCAATCCCTTGACAAAAGAGACAACTTCGGCAAACTCTAGAGATGAAAGACCAACATGAGGAGTAGATGAGGATGCAACAGAAGGAAGAGGAGGAACAAAGGTGAAAGAGGAATCGGGTACATTATATCTGGTCTGGGGTGGAACAGGGGAACCAGACTCAAATGGGACAAGAGAATTTACACAATCTGAGGGAGGAATAGGGGTCCGACAAGATGATGGTAGAGCAGGGGCAAGGTGTTGGAGGAAAACTGCCAAGATCATTGATTTGTAATCAATTTTTTGAAAAAATAAAAATGTACAGACAATCGCCGAAACAGGTACCAGATAAAAACTTTTTGATGTCGTATAATCAAAAGAAAAATCTGTGCCACCATAATTAATTCAAATGAATACCTTTTTGATCAATTCTTCAACTACGAAATTTGATTTTCTGAGTTGAATCCATTTCTGCTCTTCTTTTTCTTCTTTCGACAATCCTCTATTAGCATGTCTTTGGCATCTTCAACAATCTAGTTACACAAACGGATTCAAGACGCACTAATGATTGGAAACACGTTACCCTAGGCCCAACACAAATGCACAACCTTCCATAATCTTCTCTCATCAAAGGAGCATTCTCACCACCCACTTGCCTTTTCCATGAGTTTTCGATGATCAATTCATTCATCCTATCGGGGCTCCTCTATTGCACCCTCAAGTGGGCCACTTTCACCTTCCAATTCAATCCTTGCAGGTGCATTCATGCTGATTCGTGAGTCACGAGTCCCAAAAACCATTTGCGTGCTCATGTTTTGTTATGTACTTTGATGTCTTCTAACCATTCTCTACCCCTTCATCCAGTTTAGGTTTAGGCGCCAAGGTCTCATCACCATGTGCTATTCTACCCCTTCATCTAGTTCAAGCTCGGGCACCAAGAGCCTGTCATCATGTCCTCCATTGTCGCTTACATCCTCTTCTACCCTTTCATCCAGTTCAAGATCAGGCCCCAAGGGCTCATCATTATGTCCTCCACAGTCAACCATTTTTGCAGAACTGATTATGCGCTCGTGCTCAATCATTCGCTTTCTCTCATTCTATTGATTTCTCTTGTATTTTTACTGCTTTTCTCTTCTTTTGCTTACTTCTCTCAATTTTGTACCGCTCTTCTCTCCTTTTATTTGTTTCTCTCGATTTTTTACTACTTTTCTCTCCTTTTGTATATTTCTTTCTTTTTTGCACATCTCACTTTTTACTAATTTCTCTCGATTCTTACTTCTTCTTTTTTTTTGCAGATCTGTTGATGGAGAAGGTAAATCTTCTACAGAAATCGACCACAGATAGGTACAGTGATGCTGCCCACGTCAATCGTTCTTTTTGTCCGATATGCACAACTAAGAGGGCTTAGAGACAGTATCCTTCCTCACTGACAAGAACAGACATTACTTGGCAGTGCTCCTGATGGCGGATCCCTACTATGACCTTGACTACCATGGATTATCCTAGTGTTTTACTAATTGGCCAACGGTTGTCTATGTTCTACTATCCACACCGGATCATGAGACAGAACATGAGGTAGTTTGGTCAAGGTCATATCAAATTCTGCAACGTACAGGGTCGTATGTATTCGTCTCCTCTTTAAGCCCCATTTCTGGCAAGATATCAAGAGGCTTGGTCATCTCGTTCACTAATAGAAATACAGGAGCTGTAGTACCCCGATCTCCTTAAAAAATATAAGGCGTGGCTGATCCAGGATAGAGAGAAGAGAGAAAAAAAGAAGGAAGATAAGAGGCAAAGAGTAGGAGGATTTGAGGGATCTGGTTTTCTCTTAGGATTTTATAGCTTTCTTTATGTTTTATTTAGAATTTGAGACTTGCGCGCCTGTCTTTATTTGCAAAACTTTGTAATTGAAGTACTAGTAATGAGAAGATCCCACTTTTTATCTGAAAAAGATTTTCAATTATTTAAAGTTTTTCAATTCTTAAAATTCGAATGACTTTATTATCATAATTTAAAGACAAATTTGCATTCATCAACCTCGGGTAGTAACACTCTCCTTTTATGATATCCTAACTTTCATCAAGGTCATCCTTTAGGGTTTTCAACCATGCGGGTTGCTCTAATTTTGCCTAGGCTATCTTTTTTATTATCAACCCAGTGAGCTATTTTTTTTAATTTTATTTTTCTCTCAAGGGTAGTACTTTTTGAGTTTGTCTAGATTGATCGGGGTAGAGAACGTGTTGCCATCCAGGTCCATGATGATTACAGCATCACTAGTCGTAATAGTTTTGATCCGTTCCAATTTGGCTTGAACTTACCCCGTGGATAAAAAACAAGAGCCCTAATTTTCTTAAGAACCAACTCGCCCTCTCTTTAGATCCTGGCTCTTGACCATTTTTTTGAATGCTCCGACTATCCTTCATTGGTACCCTTGTATATGGAATAAGGCTTGCAGTCTTCTTTTATCAAGCATTTTATCAAGCAAGAGTAGCTCTTTCATCTGATTCCTCTGTTATTTTGCTTTCGGGATATTGGCCTTAGCCACTACTCTCAGTGAAGAGATTTACACTACAATAGAAAGTGTATCTTCCATCCCATACACTAAGGAGTAAGGCATGGTTCTTGTTGAAGCTCTAATCGATGTCTTGTATCCCCACAGTGCGAATGGTAGATGTTCTGGTCAATCTTTGTGTGAGCTGATTATCTTTTGCAGAATCTTCTTGATGTTCTTGTTAGTTGCCTCAACTGCTCCATTGGTCTGTGACTGGTACAGTGTGACTTGTGGGCCACTATTCGATGCTCTTCGAAGAGGTCTAGGACCTCACCTTGAAAGTGCAAATCGTTATCTAAAATAGCCTCTTGGGGGACTCCAAATCGACAAATGATATTCTACTTGATGAACATGGCAACATGGGAGACTTTCAGCACTGAGTAAGAAGCAGCTTCTACCCACTTGGTGAAATAATTGATGGCCACCAAAATGAATTCATGACCATTTGAGGCCTTCGGTGTTATTCTGCTAATCACATCGATTTTTCATACTGAGAACGGCTATGGAGACGTCAAGTTGTATAGCTAAGATGAAGGAACATGTATAAAGTTTGTATGAATCTGACACTTATGGCATCTTCGCACAAACTGTTTGCAGTTTGTTTCCATTGTCATCTAAAAATACGCTTGTCGTAGGATCTTTTTGGCTAACATGTTCTCACTCATGTGAGGCCTGCAGACTCTGACGAGTATTCCTTTCATCAACTCTCGGCCTTCTTTACTGCTGACTCATAGCTTATTGATCCTAGAGTACCCTCGTTTGTACAACTTTCCTCCACAAATGACAAATTACATAGGTAGTCCCAATATTGCTCTTTTGTCTTTTTTGCTAGCAAACTTGGGGTATTCTCCCTTTTTCACAAAATTCTGGATGTCACAGAACCAAGGGAGTTTATTTGCACTTTTTTCAATTGTTGCTATCATTTCATATATCGACTTTCTCTTCTGCTCAATTATCAGTGGTCACATCCTGACTCTAAATGGTATATCGATCATTGACGCCAAGTAGCCAGGGCATCGGCGAATTTGTTCTGTAGCCTTGGGACATGGGTGAAGAACACCGATTCAAAGTATGGAATCAACCTCTTAAGCTCTATGTGGTAGAGAATCAGAGTTTTATCATTAACCTTCCATTCTCCTCTTGCCTGTGAAACTACCAATGTCGAGTCTCTGATAACTTCAAGTTTCTTTGCCCCTAGTTCTAGAGCCACCTCTAACCAGGCTAAGGATGCTTCATACTTAGCTCGGTTGTTGGTGACTTCAAAATTGAGCTTCAGGGATAAAGGAACACGTGACTTGTCAAGGGTGACAAGGAGAACTCCTATTCCATAGCCATACTAATTAGATGCACCATCGAAATACAAAGTTCATTTCTCGTCCCTAACTCCCATAAGCTGTTCGTCGGGGAATTAAAACTCAGCGTCCTCGTCTCCTTCAATTGATTGATTCGCCAAGAACTCTGCCACTGCTCTACCTTTTACAGACTTTTTAGTGATGTATTTGAGATAAAACTCTGATAATAACAGCAACTAACGGACCAGGCTTCCTATTAATGTCACCTTTTTGAATAAGTATTTCAATGGGTCGATGCGAGAGATTAAATTTACTGAGAAAGATAACATGTAATGCCTTAATTTTTGGGATGCCCAAACTAAAGCCCAACATATCTTTTCCAATGCCGTGTATCGTACCTCTCATCCAGTCATCTTCTTGCTTAAGTAATAAACTGCATTCTCAATCCTAGTCTCCCCATCTTATGCTAGCATGCATCCCATAGCCAAATCGATAACTGACAAATTGAGAACTAGTAGCCTATCAGGCTCGAGAGGAGCTAGAACAGGTGAATTCTAGAAGTATTGACGCACCACTTCAAAGGCATCTTGACATTTTTGGTCCCATTCGAACTTAATCCCTTTTTTTAGCAAACGTAACAGCGGCTCACAGGTTGTCGTCAACTTAGCTATGAATCGACTGATGAATTGTACTTTGCCCAAAAGACCTCTGACTTGTCTTTCGGTCTTTGGTAGAGGCATTCTCATGATGGCTTTGATTTTCGAAAGGTCAACTTTGATGCCCCATTAAGTAATTATAAACCCGAGCATTTTTCTTGCAATGACTCCAAAGGCACATTTATTTGGGTTGAGTTGCTTCTTGTACTTTCCTGTACTTTTTAATCCTTCCAAAGAATCTTCACAGCACTATGATATAGCCGTCTCGATCCTTGGACTTCACAATCATATCGTCCGCATACATCTCGACTTCCTTGTGTATCATGTCATGCAATAAGGTGGTTGCAGCCTTTTGATAGATTGTCCCTAAATTCCTCAAACCAAATGGCATCACATGGCAATAGTAGGTGCCCCAAGGTGTAGTGAATGTTTTCTTCTCTCTGTCTTCGAGGTTCATTAGAATTTAATTGTTTCTAGAGAAGCTGTCCATGAATGACAAGAGAGCATGTCCCGCTGTACTATCCACCAAAACATCAATATACGGCAAATGAAAGTTATCCTTAGGGCTTGCCTTGTTGAGATCCCATAAGTCCACATAGACTCTTATCCGCCCATATTTCTTCAAGATCGGCACAATGTTGGCCACCCATTTTGGATACTCGGTTACCATAAGGAACCCTGTATTGATCTATTAGGTGACTTTTTTCTTAATCTTCAATGCCCATTCTGACAGTATTCTTCTTAATTTCTATTTAACCGGCTTAGCATTGGGGTACAAGGGGATATAGTGTTGGACGATTTCGGGATCAATTTTGGACATATCTTCATATGACCATGCAAAAATATCTTTGAACTCTTTTAATAAAGTTATTAATTATTCATGTTCAATAGAAAATAATGAAGAACCAATTTGGACAATTTGTGGATTAATTTCATTATCCAGATTAATTAATAAAATTTTTTCAATTATTGGTTAGGCGCGTATTTCTTTTTCTCTTTTTATTAAAATTTTTATTTTTTTGGGGACATCCCCTTTGAATTTAAAATCATCAGAAAATAAATTAAGCAAAGTAGACTAACTAGAATCCACATTCATTTCATTCGTATAAAAAATGGAGGGGATTACAAACTCAAAAGCAAGAGAATAAGAAGGTGCACTGACAGACTTGTCCTCAAACTCGACTTCTAACTCATCATAACAAAGTAAAAACTCATAAGACTCAGACTCAGACTTGAGATTTGATTCATGCAAATTACAGAATTCTAAAGATCAGTTATTAACATTTTTCAAAGCTGCGTCCACGATTAGCCTAGTGAAGTCAGCCGGTGCGCCATAGCACATCATCAAGAATCCAAGTCAACTATACGTAATCAAGCCATTTGATCGTTGAACCAAGCTTCCATGTCTGTGCCGTCCAACTTTTTTGCCCAATCCTCTTCTTCCTGGATCTTCTTCCCTTTTCTCTCATTCTCTTCTACTTCTTCTTCTTCTTCTGTATCGGATAGTTGGTGGCTGAAGAAGATCTCCAGACCTAACATTTTTTATTGGTTTCCTCATCAATCTATGATTCTGGAAAACCACAGTAAGGGAGGTCTTTCCCTTCCTGGATAAAGTAGTCATTCAACATTTTCGAGTACTTGCCCTTTTTCCCCTTCTGTTAATTCTTCAGCTTTTCAAGATTCTCTTCTATCGATTCATAACCTAGGCTAAAACGCTGTGAGCTTGGAAACACCTAGATGGGTTTTGGGATCCCTTGCTGTTGGCGTCCTAACCCCATCCTAGGAAAATAAGATATCCGTCTCATCATGGTAACAGCGTAGGGGTTAATGTTGCTTTCCTCCTACTACAACAGCATCTGAACTGCATGGACCTCAACAATCTGATATTCGCTCAAAAACACATCTCCCTTTCTATGTTGAACTTCCAAGAGAAATGAATCGTCTTCTCTCGGGGTTGAATGTTATCCTCTCCGTGGATAATCAACACCGTTTCATTCTTGATCTGCTTCAGTTTCTGATGGAGGGAAGAGGGAACAGCCTGTACATCTGGATCATGAAGCCACAGCCTACTTAACAGCAGATTGAATGATGCCGGGACATCCAACATGTGGAACTCCATAGAGGTTTCCAGCAGTCTAATCGATACAAAAAATGTTACCAGCCTCAGAACATCTCATCTTGTGTTGTCGTAGGCTCTAACCCCCTCGTTGCTGAATGTGAAGTGATCTGGTTTCATCTCTAAATAGATTACTTTTTGGAGAGGGTAGATATTCAGCGCTGACCCATTATCAATAAGCGTAACAAGGACCCACTTTTCTAAACACTTAACTGTGATGGGCAGAGGTTTGTTGTGGCTCTTTCCTTCCAACAGTAAGTCCTTGTGAAAAAATAAAATTACCTTGGGCTCTACAGCAGACAGAATTAAACCTGATCAATTGTTCAGGGGTTGCGTCTATCGAGACATTCGCCTTATTCAAAACCTTTAGCACAGCCTATCGGTGCCTACGCGATGCCATCAGCAGACCCCATATGCTAATGTTGGCCTGGGTTTTCTTTAGTTGTCTAAGTACAGCATCATCTTCCTCTTCCTGTTCTTTCTCCCTTCCTTTCCTGCTAGCTTATCCCTTTTCTAACTGAGCCTATTTGAAAGGTCTTCCACTCCTGGTCAGGTGCTCCACTCCTTCCTCAGGATCCCACAGACCTGGCATTGCATTATCGGTTCCTTTAATCTCAGCGATGTATAGAGAGCTCTCAAATTCCCACAAGTCATTCAGATCGCTACTTTTTGGCTTTTTCTTTCCTCTCTCTTTCATCATCAATAAACCACGTATTGTCAACATCATCCAATCCCCAAATGTCTTCTTCTATGTATACTATTTGTTACTCATGAGTGGCCTAGAACTCTGTCTACTCCTCTCCATCTGACTTCAGTACTGTCCGGATTAACCAATAGGACTGCATCTCGTCGACATGCACCTTTTCTCCAAAGAGTTGAGGGAGAGCAATGCCGTCTAAAACATTGTCAGATCTATATAGCCATAATGGGTAGTCAAACGGCCAATCATCATCATCATTATGTTCCACCTCAACTGGGTTGCCTGCATGAATTACCATTTCCAATGCATCCCAGGCTCTGTCATTCCATTCTTCTATTTTTTACCCATTTTCAGTCATGATCAGAGAGCAAGACGAGTGATTTTCAGCAGCTGAAACATATGGGCACAAAATATGTGCCAGATAAATATAATGGCTAGGATATTCTAGCTGTCTTAGCTTAACACAGTTCAAACCGGCATGTTTGGCATGATTCAACAACGGATTAGTCGTGACGTTTGGCTTTGGGGCAACAGATAGGGATGGGATGACTTTGTTGTCAATGAGATCCTGAATCACATGACAAAATCTCAGGCAGCTATCAGTTGGGTGTCCGTGGCTTTTATGGTATGAACAGTACTGGGAAGGATTGTATCGTGGTGGTAGAAGGTTGGGTGGTGGCATTGGATCAAAAAGTTTTTTCAACCCTTTCTCGACAAGTCAATTTAGGTCCGGGGTCAGAGATATGATAAGGGGAGTGAAGACTCTCCTCGACATCTTTGGCTATAGTGGCTGATTGTTTCTGGGAGGAGGTGATGAAGATGAAGGGTTCAGTTGGTTTATTGGGGGTTTAACAAATTAACCCCGTTTATGTGGGATACGAGGTTAATAGAAGGGGTAGGCTGGTTTTGGATATTGAAGGGATAAGGCATTCTTGGCTTCTGGCTCGACTCGGCTTTCTCAATATCTCTAGACTGAATTGCATCTTCTTTCTGAACCCCAGTGTTGAATAACTGCTCGAATGTGGAGAGTGGCTGCGTGATCATATAACACTTTAGAGGGGATTGGAGATTTTTAATCACAATTCTCACCTATTCTTTTTATGTCGGCTGGTTTGTTATCTTGGCCGCCTTTCCCTTTCATCTAGTCAAAAAATTCACAAACAACACTCTACTTTCTTGACGGGTGGTCTTGAGCTCTTGAGTAGTTATATCTAGCTGGACGTTGTAGCTATACTAACTGACGAAGGCCTACTAACTGACGAAGGCCATGGCAATATCTTTTCACATCCTAGTCTTGGCAACGTCTAAGAAAAGAAACCATTTTTAAGTTGCCCCGAAAAGAGACTGATGGAATAACAGGCCTTTTAACTAATTGTCAATACCCAGGGGAGCTAGGGTACCAACAGACATCCTTAAATGGATCTGGTGTTCTCTGGTCCCATCGAACTTTTTCATGTTTGGTATCTCAAACTTTTTAGGCAATTTAACGTCTGGGAACAAGCATAGGCCTCCCACATCTAGCATATACTCTTCAACCCCTTTTGCTTTTCTCAGAACTTTCTTCATCCTATCAATATTATCCTCAAGTGTGGATTCCCTGGACCGAGTAGTATTTTCTTCATGCACCACAACCTGGCGAGAAGCCCGAGGTGGTGCAGCAACCTATAGTCCATCATGACCCTGATTATCATCCCAAAAATCCCCTTCATTGTGGTTTGGGTCATCTTGCTGCTCATTTACCCCTGGCAAGCGAGCCTGAATTGCCCAAATCTGAGTCTGGAACTGAAACTAAGCATGCGTCTGTTGTTCGACTGCCCTTTGTATCTCAGTAATTTTCCTTATCAGAGCTGTTAGGCTCACTTCATTCTCGGCTATTTTTGACGGTTCTGTGGTCTGTACAGATACTTTGTAAAGTCTTCATGTAGCTGACCTGGCCCAAACGCGTGTAGGAAGGAGCTCTTCTGACTCAATGATCTAGGACCAGAACAAACCTGAACCTGCGAACCCAAACGTGGAGAAGCAAACATTAGAAGCTTCTCGCACAGAAACCCGACAAAGATGGCTAACTTTCTAAGCACGGTACAATAAGCAGTGAGCATAAACGATTAGCAAAACAAAGGAATGCCCCGACTGGGCCCAAACCAACAAAAAATCAAAAAAGACAACAACCAATGACCCCAAAAGGAAAGCCTAAAAAACCTAGCTAACACTATACAAGGGAACAAACAACACCCCGGGATAAAGGCTAAACGAAGGTTTTAAGGGAAAAATCGGACAAAACTCCGAGAAGAAAACTAATCTAAGCTAGACAAGACCTTAAGTTAGGGCGAAAACTATTTGAAACTAACGAAGGTTCGAAGGAAGCACAGAAACTTGAGTAGAGCCCCGGGAGAAAAACAAGCCTAAGCAAAGCTGAGGATGCTAAACCGACAACCCGGGTAGAGCCCCAAGAGAAAGAAAGCTGTCCTAAACCAACAAAGGGTCCTAAACCAAAACTCGAGCAAAACCCCAAAAAAAAGACCAAGATCCTAAGACAAACAAAGGTTAAAACCAAAATCCGGGTAGAAACCCGAGAAGGAAGCTATCCTAAACCAAACAAGAACCTCAAGCAGACACAAACAAAACATCCAATTAAAATAAAATACATAATCTTACAGGTTTTCTACCTAATGAGGAGTTCTAAGCTACTATATGCAGAAAAGGCCAATTTGGTCAATACTATGGGTACCTTCTAAATAAAGTTAATAATATATCTCACATGCTAGGTATGGTACAAGCCATGGTCAAATGATACACAATAATTCTTTTTGTTGCACCTATTGGAGCATATAGCCAGAAGGCTGCTTGCTTCCCCAACATAACTCCGAGATAGTAAACTAACTGAGGTATCAGAAAGGCTAAGCGGTGGCTGAGAACAATGCAAGATACACGCGAGAATGTAAATGAGAAAGTAAAATTAAGAACTAATGATACTTTTAAATCTAGTTCTCTTATTTATTTTTGTAAACCAGTCCTCAATGGAGTTGCTAGAAAATACTGTGGTACCGGAATTTTGGGTTTTAGCAAAATAAGGAATTCAAGAGTTATTTCGGAAATTTTTAACACCTTGAAAATTGAAAGATTTTGAAAATTATTTTTTTACTGAAAAATGGAGTTGCTACTTAATTTTTGAGAAAAAACTAGAAAAATCAAAATAAGCCACTGGTCTTTAAAACATTTAACCCGAGAAAATATTAGTTCATGGGTTAAGGTACGAATCGAAAAGGTATTAGGCACCCCGTTTCGCTTAACCGCGAGGTTGATCTCTACTAATCACCATTGATTCTTAATTAAAATTTTCAAATACATGCAAATAAAGAAAAAGAAGGCAAAATGAGAACAATCAAAATCAACTAATGAAAATACATAATTTAAGTATTTAAATATGAAATAAATGAAAACAAAGCATAAATGAAAATCCTAATTCCTATTCATGATGAATCTGTACTAAAGTATACATGATAAAAATCGCATGCGATAAAAAAAGAATGAAATCATCAAAAGAGACCAATAAACCCTAATCATTTCAATACTACACTAAATGAATCATACTGGATACTACATATAACTTTGATAGAATACTATAAAAGCAAGAATTAAGCTATTGGAAATAGAAAAATCTCGCGGTCGTGACATACTAATGTTGCGATTGTAGAGACAATGAGGGTCCAATGCACGGGCGCAAGGAACAATATTGCGACTGCAATGATTATGAGCACTGTTTTACTGGATTTTAACTAGTAGTGTGTTGAGTGTGAGTGTACAATATGAGACAAGATTACATAAGCATTCAAAAATAACTCCGATCAAGAGAAAGGCAATAGAAACACGGATGATTTGAATACTAACAAAATAAAACAAAACAAAATAGGCAAATATAAGATGTGATCAAAAATGATAATATCAAATCGAAAGTCTAATACATGCAAAACACGTAATCAAGGCAACAAGGCCCAATAATAACAAATTAAAAGCATAAACATGCAAATAGTGACTTTGAAATTATAAATTTTAACCCAACCTCTCCACGGGGATAATAAGTGAGGAGAGAGAAGGGTCAGGATTCCAATAAGTGTACCTGCAATACAGTACCATGGGCGTATCCTCAAGTCGTGTAGTGCTCGTCTCTTCAATCACCGAAAAGGTTCCAGTTCTAGTACTTCGGGTAGTGGGAGTGTATGAAAATTTGGGATATGGGTCGGTAATGCAATAGAGTATCGACGTGCTTCAATTGTCCACCAAAATCGTACTGAATGCACGTTTATATAGGAAATGCCACCTAATGAGATAGTGACACGTTCAAGGGCTCATAATACTCCCAAACAGGTTGCGGTCACGACCTTCGAATGTTACGATCGTGAGGATAAATGCTGCAACCGTAACATTTTTTAGAATTTTCAAGGGTTTCTTGTTGCGGTCGTGACAAAAAAGATTACAGGCGCAATGTTCAAAGGTTGCGGGCGCAACTATTTGGGTCAGTGAACAATTAGGTCGCGAGGTTTGAAAGTTGCGACATTAAGGCTCAAAAATTGTGATATCATGATTCAATTTCACGAAGTACTGGTTTTAAATCATTTTCCAGCGATCGTTTAGAAACTTTCCACGTCATCCCACTTGTTTTTCATCATTGAATTCACCCGAATAAGCCTAAAATTTGACGGGGTCAAATCGATGTCTACTATTGGACTTTTGCATCCTTTGTCGATAGTAAAATGGAAGTGGAAGCATCTCACCATGGATTTCATTTTAGGGTTACCTCGAACGATTAAAGGACACAATTCAATTTGGGTAATCATTGATCGTTTAACAAAATAGGCTCATTTTTTGCTAGTCAAAAACACGCATACGATAGACCAGCTTGCTCGTTTCTACATTCGAGAAATCGTACAACTACATGGCGTACCTGTATCCATCATGTCCGATCGTGACCTAAAATTTGTCTCTAGATTTGAAAAAGTTTATAAAAAGCAATGGGGCCAGAGCTACACTTCAGTACAGCATTTCAAACTCAAATAGATGGTTAGTCAAAACGACACATTCAAACCTTAGAAGATATGCTACGAGCATGCGCGATGGATTTTCAAGGTAGCTGGGAAGAGCATCTGCCGTTGACTGAATTTGTTTATAACAACAGCTATTAAGCAAGCATCGGGATGGCACCATATGAAATTTTTTATGAAAAATAATGTAGATCTCCTATATGCTAGACGGACGTAGGTCAGGATCAATTCAGGAGACCAGAGTTTGTGCACGTGACAACATAAAAGATCAAACAAATTTGTGAAAGATTGAAGATTGCGCAAAATCAACAGAAAAGCTACGCAAATGCTAATATGAGAGAGTTGGAGTTCAAAGAAGGTAATTGGATTTTATTGAAAATGTCACCCATGAAAGGAGTGTTACATTTTGGGAAGAGAGGAAAACTCAACCCACGTTATGTCGAACCATTCAAGATTCTCGAAAGAATTGGACTTGTAGCGTATCGTCTAGCTTTAACACCGGAGCTAGCCAATATGCGTGATGTTTTTCATATTTAGATGTTACGTGGATATATTACAAGCCCTATGCAAATCTTGAAACGAGCATCTGTCAAGATAGAGAAAGATCTTAATTACGAAGTATGACCTATATAAATTATGGATCGACAAAAGAAACAATTTCGCAATAAAGTGATACCCCTAATTAAAGTTTGATGGAATAATCACTCTGAGGTGAGGCTACTTGGAAAAAAAAAAGTGACATACTTCAACAATACCCTTAATTGTTTGAATGAAGGTACAACTTGTATTTAATAACTGATCTTTTCTTAAAAAATTCGTAAATTTGGAGGACCAAACTCCTTAAGGTGAAAAGAATGCAGCGACTTGACTATATTTATGTAACCTCAAAAAAAAAAATAATAAAATAGAATTAAACTACTTTTATTCAAACTAACATTTTAAAATCTTTTTAAGAAATATTATTAAAAATTAAGTAAATAAATAAATAACGGTAATATCTTTTTGGTTTAGTATTTTATACATATATATATATATATATATTTATTTATTTATTTATTGGGTCCCAGAATTTAATATCGAATTTTTTTGTTCAAAATTTTGGTTGTGTGATAAAATTTTATAGCATTATTTTAAATCTATGGTAATTATTGTAATAAAATGCTTTATGATAACTTAGCGCGGCCACTGTACCCGATCTAAACCCAATTAGATAAGATCCAAGCTCTCATCTTGGATAAGATTAAAGATCCCAAGCAGTAATGCTTGGCCACGTGCCATGTAATTAATGCTAATACATTCCCATGCCATTCTTGTACTTGGGTGACGTGTCTTTTTCATCTATTTCAGTGGGATTAGTTCCCACAAATGGGACGAAGAACTGAAGGGAAAAAAAAATTAAGTAGTTCAGAGGAAAGTGATATCAGGAAACTCGGGGGGTTCGGGTAGTGGTAGTCAGTACACATCTCTTTTATACAGAGGTTATTTTAAATATAGGTGGGGCACACATAATTTAATTATTTATTTTTATAAATTATTTTATTTTTCAATATTTATTTTAATTTTTTTTAATTATTTATTTTATCTATTAATCATGTGTCATAAATATCACCATTTAAAATAATTATATTATTTTTTTGAATTAATGTTATTAATAATATACAGTTTGAACAAAATTCTCGGCATAAAAAAAAAGAAAAAAAAGAAACCAAAAAAAAATATATATAAATAATAAAGTTGAAATCACAACCGGATAGTGATGAATTGATATTATTTTCATACAATTAATTTAGAGTCGCTCCCTAAGATATTGGCAGAAATCATTGAATAAACTAATCGGATATTATTATTATTATTAATTATTATTATTATTATTATTATTTATGTACATGTTGTTATTTTTTATCTAAGTTTTATTAAGTTGGCATATGTACACATTAAAAAAATGGCTAAATAGCATAATTTTAAATATTATGATATCTTCGTAGTAAATTAGTAATCTTGTTATATGTATATTTATATGAGCTATTCGCTAATGATATTATATATATATATATATATATATGGGTGCAACATTAATAATATTTTAATTGTCCCTTCAGTCAAGAAAATAAAGAATAACGGAATTAGTTTTCGGTTACGTCGGGCTTTATACATATTTAATCTCTGTTTCCTTTTCAATGATCCATACCCTATTTGCCTTTATCATAATTAAAATTCTTGTTTTGAAGTTTTATAGGTTGGCAAGGAAAAAAAAATGACCCGTTGGCAAGTAAACAAGGGATCTTCCCTGCTTATTTGCATTTTAACGGACTATTTATTATTATTTTTTTCTAAAGAAAAAAAAAGATAAGAATTAAATATAGTATTTATTTTAAAGACGTATTTATATACTTAGATGCTCATTGATAAATTGTTTATTTAAAATTTAATTTCAATCTAATTACGGTATTAATAGATAATTTATAATAATAAATAAATAAATAAATTTTTGATAAATTTTACTCACTTGCGAGTCACGATGCTATTCGTGAAAATGAGTAGTGGCATTGTATAGGAATTCTATGAAATGTAATATTTAAGTATTTTGGCTATGTTTGGAAGAACGTGGTTTATGGCTTATTTGGCTTAGAAGTCAAAATATAAGTTACGTTATTTGGGTAACTAAATAGAGCAAAAATAAAAAAATAAGCAAATAAGCTAAATAAGTCAAATAAATTCGTTTGGGTAACTAAATAAGTCAAAATAAGCTATATAAACTGACTTATAAACTAAACGAAGTGGCTTACAAGCCAAATAAGTAAATAAGCCAATGGTCACCTAAACAACATGATTTATTTGTTAATAAGTAAATAAGCTAATAAACTAATCACCCAAACAGGGCCTTTGTTGTACTTGGTTTGAATTTTTTCTTTTTGCAAATTGGGATGATTGCTAGGTAGCTATGATTTTTGTAATTTTTTTGTCATTTTGTAAGATAAAATTGAGATTTTATTTTTTACCACATGCATAAAATCATCACCAACATACTTAGTTTAGTCAAATAGAGACAAATTAGACATATAAGTGTTTTTTTTTCTTAATTGATGACATCATTGATTAAATATGAGCTGACTAACGAAAAATTAACAGTATAGGTCAATTAGTAATTTGAATTCAAACGTTGGAAAAAAAACGGTGTAATTTTCCATGCTAGTGGGAACATTTGTAATACTAACAAATGTTGGGGGATGTGAGCGGAATTACCCTTCTTTTTTTATAGAAAAGTTTTACCCGGAAAATGTAATTCAAAGCATGGTCATGTGTAGATTATTATTACATGATATTTGTTTTTAATTTTATAAAATAATCTGGCTTTTCAAGTTTCGATCTTTATTTTTTTAATTTTATATTAAATAAATTTAAAATAGTAATAGTGTGTTTTGACTAAGAAAACTCATATTTTTTTAGATTTTTTTCAATTTTTTGAATTTATGTTTTATTTTTTTTAATTTCTCATAATAAGATAAATATAAGGAGGTGTGACTATTTGGGTAAAAAATTTTAGAAAAAAATTCACAAAAGGACAAGAATAATAAAAGCACAAAAAACTTTTTTAAGTACCTTTTATTTTATTTATTTTATGATTAATATTTTTTAATCTTCTAGTTTTCGTAATGACAGAATTTTAAAAATTTACTCATTTATGTTAATACTAAAACATTCATTAAAAATTTTAAAATTTCATGATTAATAGCTTTTACTCTTTTAATTTTCATAGTGAGAGAATTTTAAAAATCTACTTATTTGTGCTAATATTGAAAAAATTCACTAATTTTTTTTAAAAAAAAATACTAGATATGGCACGCCCTAACAGCCTGTTCGGAAAACCAGGAGAGAAAATAAAAGAAAAATTACTTAAGTAGTAAAACAAAAAAAAAGAAGATAAATGTGTTTTCTCACTATCTTATTTGGATAAATAAGAGAAAAAAATTATCATTTCTCTCTTATCTAATAAGAGACAAGAAAAAAATATCTTACATAGTTTTACTAAATTAATCCTATTTTAAAGTAGGAGTATTTAAGGCATTTATTTTTTGATGACTAATATTAACAATACAAAATAAGGACATTTAAGTGGTTTTTTATTAGGGTGTTTAGGAATGCTACTGCAAATAGTTTATAAATTGTAATTTGTATTAGAAGTTGTAAGTGCTTGGTAAATATTATAATTTGTATTTAAAATTAAAAAAAATAATTATAAATTATAAATATGAGTTTACCACACAACCTCTTCCATTCTATTGCCGTCACCACAACCACCACTTATTGGAAATAATATATTTTAGGATATTAGAATTTATTATAGTATCCTTAATTTTATTTATTTCTTTTATTAATGATTCTCATTCATTTTGTAAATTCACTCCATTATTATAAATGAATGGCTTTTCTCATTGTAGATAAGCCAAATTTTATTAAGATCTTTTATTCTTTTATTCTTTTTGATATGAGAGCCAAACAAAAAAAACTCTTGAAACCCTAACACAGTTTCAACCCATCAAAATTGAAACCCTAAAAAGTGTCGCCGTTAACGGCACTACCAGCGTCACTGACGTCCTTCGAGCTCCACCAGTGTCGTTGGCCCTCATCGTCAATGATATCCTCACCGTCATATCGAGCCATCGTTGCTGCCTCCTTTGTCCCTCACAATCGTTGCCGCCGCTAGGTTCCCCCTTCGCCGTCGCTGCCGCTAAGTTCCCCTACCGCCGTCGTTATCGATTGGTTTTTGGTTTGCTAACCATATAGCCCTCACTATTTCTTATTCCTGGGTCCTTGAAAGGATGATTTGGTTATTCTTTGAATCCTTGATTAGCCCTTGCTTCCCATACTAATGATTTGTTGCTGACTACCTTGGTTCCCCTAGTTTCTTTGTTCTTTCTTTGCGTCTCTAGCATGATTTGGTGTTATCTTGCAGGCCATCTTTGATTTGTGAAATGCTAATGCGGTAAACTCTTATTTTGTTATTTTCGTACCTGTTTAGGGCTATCATTTTGTTCTGGTAGTAATTTTTTTTGGGTTTGGCTGCTCCGTACTTGTTTGGGGATCGTTTTATTTCAATAGCATTGCTTTTGGTTCTACCGCTTCTCCAGCTTTTATTTTTTGTTGGTTCTCATTGACTTACCCAACGATATGGCCGAATCCAATGACAAGGCTGTATCCAGAACACCCCCTCGGATTTCTCTTTCTCAACATGCATCATCTCATCGTATTACTAGTGTATTGTTAAATGAAAAAAAAATTGCTACTTGGAGCCGATCTCTTTGCCACTTTTTCAGGGGCAAAGAAAAGTCTCATTGCTTTTGGAGACTAAGAAGCCACCCCTGGAGACTGACCCTAGGCGTATTCAATAGGATATTAATAACTGTACTATCTTGAGTTGGATTTTCAATTCTATGGAAGAACATGTCTACAATATGTTTTTGTATCATAATACTGTTCTTTGGTTGTGGTTTGCCTTAACTCAAATGTATGCACATGCTCATAATGAGGCCCGTATTTTTAAACTATATCAGGATATTTCTCATGCCTCTCAAGAGTCTTTAGGATTCTTTGTGGCTAAATTTTTTAGGTACTTACAATCTCGGTCGGAAGAATTGGCTCACTATGAGCCATTAAGTGATTTTTCGGCCGAGGTTACTTTCCTCATAATTAAATGGCTTGCTCGTCAACATACATATCAGTTCTTAATGGGGTTAAAACTAGAATTTGAGGCTTTGCAAATTCAGTTTCTACACACCTTGCCTATGCCTTCTTTATATGAGGTATTTGCTACTATAGATGATGAGCAGCGTCGACGTCGGTTACTCCAATCTGCTTCTCCTCCTACTTCTGCACCTTCAGTTATACTTAATCAGATGGCCCTTGCAACTGGCCCTGGATCTCGTGGCGTGACCCAAAAAGTTTTTTGTTATCATTGTGGTGTAATAGGCCACACTAAGGCTCGTTGCTTCAAATTTCATCCTGAATTAAAGCCACGTGGCGCTCTGAACAAGCCCTCTAATCCTAAGTCCTCTCGCACCGCTGTTATTGCAGAAAATGCTGTCAGTCTTGAACTTTTCGTCTTGCCTGATTTTAGCCGACTCCAGACACAGATTGGTCAGCTTCAAGAACAACTTGGCTCTCTCACTGCTCGGGCTCAAGGCATCTCATCTACTCCCACAACTACTTTAGCCTCATCTATTCCCATTGCTTTCTACGTTCGGTCTGACAAACCTACTTGGGTTTTAGATTCTAGAGTTAATGATCATATAACTGGTGAATTGTCTTTATTTTCTATCCATGTCACTTCTGCGAATGATATTGTTTACCTAACTGATGGCTCCACCTCACTTATTCGTCATAAGAGTGCTGTGTCCTTATCCCATGATATTACCCTTGATTATATTCTTCATGTTCCTAATTTTGCCTTTAATCTTCTCTCTGTTAGTCGTCTTGCCAAAAATTTTCACTGTGCTATTATTTTTTTACCAACACATTGTTTGCTTCAGGACCTGAGTTCAAAGAAAATTTTTAGTAAAGGATATGAGTGTGATGGGCTGTATTACTTTGAGGAGCCACCTCTCTCAAGCCTTCAGGCTTCTGTCTTACCGGAGTTCTCATCTTCTATTTTTTCATGCCAAACTTTAAGTCTTTGGTATGCCCGTTTAAGATATGCAAGCATTCAGCATTTGTGATTATTTCTATCATTTGAGAAAGCATGTAAAGACGATAAATTTTACCGTGCAGTGTGTGAACTTTCTAAACATACTTGTACTACTTATATTCCTTGCATGCATCGTAAGTCTAGTATTTTTGAACTTATTCATTTAGATGTATGGGGACTCTCCCCAGTTATTGCTTTTTTTGGACATCGTTATTATGTGAATTTTATTGATGACCATTCTCGTTGCACATGCGTGTATTTACTAAAATAAAAATCTGATGTGTTTCCCATCTTTGTTCAATTTCTTCAAATTGTCAAAACCCAGTTTAACATTGTTGTTCGCCAAATACATTCTAATAATAGTGGTGAGTACATTGCTGATGCCTTTCATTCCCACCTTAGTCAATAGAGTATTCTCCAACAACTTACTTGTCCATTTACTCCTGAACAAAACAGTGTCGCAGAACATAAGAATCGTTATATTATGTCTGTCATTCATTGCCTCTTCTGTGGCATACATTAAGTTTTATTGGTATATGGCTATCCTTACTGGGGTTTACCTCACTAACCACACTCCTAGTCGAACTTTACATGGTTTAGGTCCTCTTCAGGTTCTTTAACCCGATCGTACTTTATTTTTCCTTCTAGGTGTTTGGTTGTACTTATTTTATTCAGAATCGAAACCCAACTTGTACTAAATTAGATAATAAATCGATTAAATTGTCTTATTGGGTTATTTCATTATGTCCAAAGGTTATCGCTACTATGATCCTGTATATCACCATATGTTTCATTAACTTGAAATCACCTTTTGTGAGGACATTCCTTTTTATCGCCCTATATTTGATTTACATGACTCTGCCCCTTCCATTCCCATGATGGATCTCCCCTCAAGTGCTCGTCTGGTTCCCATTTTTTACTTTCCTTCGGTACAAGAACCCTTATCTCCCTCCGGGCACGAGCATCCTGTCCCTTTATTGACGTACTCTCACCACCCTCACTCTTAGCTTCCTTTACCAAATATCTCTTTGGACACGGGTTCAAGTATTTCCTATCATTTTTCTCTTCATAATTGCAAACCCCCTTCTCATTAGGGTTAGCTTAACAGTACTGACCATTTTATTTTCTAGTATATTTCTTATGATGGTCTTTTAACTTCCTACCGTACATTGTTTGTAAAGATCGCTTATGTGCCAATTCTTCGGTCTGTGTTAGAAGTTCTCTAGAATTCACAGTGGTTCACTGCCATAAAAAACTGAAATGGATGCCTTTGAGGCTAATTGTACCTGGAAACTTATACCTTTACCTGCTGGTGAGAAGATTGTAGGGTGTAAGTGAGTTTTTAGTGTAAAGTATTTAGCTGATAGTTCTATTGATCGATATAAGGCCCGTCTCATAGCTAAAGGCTTTACCTAGGTTTTTAGTAAAGATTTTGGTGTGACCTTTGCCCTTGTTGCCAAACTGACTTATGTTCATCTCCTTGTATCCTTGGCCGCTTCTCATTGTTGGCCTCTTCACCAACTAGATGTCAAGAATACTTTCCTTCACGATAACTTACTTTAAACCATCTATATGAATCCTTTGCCAAGCTTTCAGGCTAGGGGGAGTATTCTGGGAAAGTATGTCACCTCCGTAAAGAGGTGTACATCTCTTTACAGATTGAAATAGACACCTAAAGCGTGGTTCAGTTAGTTCAGTAATGTTATCTTGCCTATGGAGTTTACCCAATGTCACTTTGATTACACATGTTTTGTTTGTAGACGCCTCGATGGCCGTCGTGTCATTTTGTTAGTATATGTTGATGACATTATTCTTATTGGAGATGATACATCATCCATTGCTCAGGTAAAACAAGATCTTAGTAGAGTTTTTGATATTAAAGATTTATGCCCCCTAAGTACTTCATTGGTTTGAGGTTGCTCACTCTTATCATGGGATATCTCTTTCACAGATGAAGTATACTCTTGATCTCCTTAAGGACACTCGCATGTTAAGATGTAGACCAACATCTAACCCTATGGATATGAATGTTAAGATTTTTGCTGAATCTGGAGAGTTACTTTCTAATCCATCTATGTATCAATGTCTGGCTGGCCAACTGATTTACCTGACTAATACTATACCAGGCTTAACTTATGCAGTAAGTGTAGTTAGTCAATTTATGCATGCCTCTCGTAAGACTCATCTGGAATAAGTCTTTCATATCTTGAGGTACCTCAATACCTGTTCTGGACTTGGTTTATTCTTCTATACTAGTACTAAATTTGGACTTTCATGTTTTACTGATGCAAATTATGCCGGATCCAAAATTGACCGACGTTCTATGCTTGGTTTATGTACTTTTTATGGTCATCATCTTATACAATAGAAAAATACAAAGCAGGCAATTGTCTCGCGATCTTCAACTAAGGCAGAGTATCGAGCGATGACACAGGACACTTGTGAAATTTTTTGACTTCGATATGTTTTTGCTAAGCTAAGCTTGGAGGGAAAAGAATTTTCTTTATTATTTTGTGACAACAAGTCTGTCATTATATTTGCTTCAGATTCAATCTTTCATGAATGAACTAAATACATAGAAGTTGATATTCATTTTATTCGAGAGAAAGTTTGAGCAGACACTTTAACTCCTTATTTTGTCTATTTATCTGATTATACTGTAGAAATATTTGCTAAGCCCGAACTACCTCTACTCAAATCTTCAATTGTCAAGCTTGGTCTGATTGATATTTTTGTCCCAGTATGAGGTTGAGTATTGAAAATAATATATTTTAAGATATTAGAATTTATTGTGATATCCTTAATTTATTTCTTTATTTTATTATTGATTCTCATTCATTTTGTAAATCCACTTCATTATTATAAAAAGAAATTTTTTCCTCATTGTAGGTAAACTAAAATTTAGCAAATTTTTTTATTCTTTTCAATCACCTCTTCTCCATTGCTACTATCATCATTGATACCACTAATAAACAACGTTCGCCACCAAATTTACTACCGACACCAATACTAATATTACCCATGACTATTAAGAAAACTATTTTTTGCCGAAGCAAACAGAACATATTTCTCTCTACTTTTGGAGAAATTCAAAAAATAGTATTAAGACCAAATTATTTTTAAATTTTTTTTCAAATAATTTAAATAAATAATTAAAATAATAGCACAATGGCCCTGTTTGGGTAAAGTTGTTTATTTACTTATTGACTTATAAGTCAAAAAATAAGTCATGTCGTTTGGGTAATTAAATAAATAAAAAATAAAAAAATAAAAAAATAAATTCGTTTGAGTAACCAAATAAGCAAATAAACTCGTTTGGATAACTAAACAAGCAAATAAGTTAATTTATAAACAAAATAAATTTATTTAAATAATTAAATAAATAAATAAATAAATAAAAAAATTCATCAAAGTAGACGAGTATTAATAAAATTTAATTTATTTACTACTAAACAAATAAACAAATATTTACTCTGACAATTCTATAAAGAGATTTGAAACAAGATCTCTCTCAGTCGCTCTTTTTCTCCGATATCGAGGGAGAATCGGAGTGGCACCGGCACAGTGGCGTCCTCTCGGCCGGATCTGACAGGAGATGGCGTTGTCCGGCATGAGAGGTCTCTCCGTGTTCATCAGCGACGTTCGGAATTGCTCGAACAAAGATCAGGAACGCCTTCGGGTCGATAAAGAGCTCGGCAACATCCGTACTCGTTTCAAGAATGAAAAGGTAAGGAAATATCATTATACACACGCATTATTCTATTTAGGTATTTGTATGCAACTATGTAGGATGTTGTTTTGGTTGTCATTCGTGAAACAAAGCAATTTATTGGTTGTAATTCGTGAAAAAAAGCAATTTTGTTTACCATTATGTGTTAACTTTAGCTGAAGATTGATGAAACGCTCCAATTCTTTGCGTTTAGTTTGAAGGCGTTTTGATTAAGCGATATTACAGTGTTTGTAAAATTGGATCAGCTCGATTCAAAGAGGTTGCTAGGATGGACGGACAAGGTTTTGATATTTATACCGCAATCAATGTCTTTGGGCTGAGGCTGGGCAATAGTAGGCAATGGTGATGAGTTTTTTTTGGAAGTTTAAGTACATTTGGTTTCACCACTAATGGAACTTTTTAATCCAGGCTGATTCTGAGTTTTTAGGGGCCTGGGCGGACTTCTAATATGGGGCTTTCATAAATTTTCATGGGCGAAATTTTTAAAAAAATAAAGTCAACTTTAAGAAGAAATTGTTACTTGAATTCAATAATGTTTGGTTTATTTATTCTTTTTGCTGCCTTTTAACTTTTTGATTTTTCTTTTTAGGTGAGAAGCACAAGAAAATTTAACCTATTTGGTAACCTTGGTGTTTTAGTTTTTTTTTTTTTTTAAAGAATTGTTATTTGGCCAA
Source organism: Heliamphora exappendiculata (assembly GCA_034768845.1). NCBI lineage: Eukaryota > Viridiplantae > Streptophyta > Magnoliopsida > Ericales > Sarraceniaceae > Heliamphora > Heliamphora exappendiculata. The sequence goes on from JAOTRH010012888.1 coordinate 47,839, forward strand.
AAGAAATCAAAAAGGTTTTTTGATTTCTTTTTAAACCCAATAACCATTTTACATTTGGAGAGTAGAAAAAAATCACAAGTGTTATAATACCAAAGAAACATCTAAATAATCTACAAGTTATATTTCTTAAAAAACTAAAAAGAACTTCATGAAATATCACTTAAAATTTATTCTTAACACATTTTATTCCACAATATTCTGCTAACAATTCATGGATTTGGAAACAAATCCTGCATTCTTAACTAATGTAGCACTTTAACTAACTTTATTGTTTCCTTCGGTATTTTTTTTGGAAAACTAGGTCTATATCCACTAAGAAAAATAGTTTTGTTATGAATATGGTTTTAAGGGATGAACCTACGCAGATTTTGATTGAGGGTCAGTAAAAAAAATATTTTTGAACTTTGTATAAAGGTTTTATCTAGGAGGGGTCCCCATTTTTTGAACAAAATTTGGAGGTCCTAGGCGACCTCCTTGCCGGCTTATGCCAGGGGCCGGCCGTGCTTTTAATAATACAATTTGACAGAACCTTGAATTTATTACTAGCTAAATGCTGAGTGGTACTGGTTGGTTGTTTTCTAATTCCTGGTGTTATATAGTGGAGTACATGGAGATGAAGGTCTGTAATGCCAAGAGAAAGGATATTGATGGGAATTGTGTTGATTATGGACTTCAACTAGCCCTCCCTTCATAATTCACACTTTTTATCCAGGATCCATGTCTTGTAAAGGTGTTGACACCTCCATGAAAGTTGTTTCATCTCTTATGTCTAGAAAAATTGGATAACTAACCTAGAATTATCGATAGTTAGTCTTACAAACTGAATTTGTATAGTTGGAGCTTAGGTTTCAAGGAGTTCATGATATGCCTTCGTCAGAATTGACTAACGATGAAGAACTCTAACCCATTTGGATGAGCATTGAGTACGAAGCACATGTGGGGATGGTAGATTTTCCTTTGGATTCTTGGATCCAAATTGGGATAATAGATTGATTGGATCCGCGAAGTCAAATTTAATTTTGCACAATTAAATTCTCAAGAAAGTCATTCAAGCCTTTAAATTCTCTTTCCTATAAGGTTCATCTGGAAATAGTTTGAGAAATAGTATATTTCTTTATCAATACACCAATGTACAATTCCCTATGAATGTTAATCTCATTCGTCACCTTAAGAGTTGGATTCAAGCTTTCTCTAGCCTCTTCTCCTTGGTGGACTCCGTATGTATACGAAGGAGTGTGGTTCATTTGCGGTGGATATGGATCTTCATGACATTCTTAATCCAGCTCACATACCGTTTTATTAGAGGAACTTACCAGACCACTAGGCAACAAAGAACAAACATCGAGGTGACAAGTCTTCTAGTCTATTTGAGCCCCTGTTTGGGATGTCCAGTGGGGATGGTATATTTTCATTTGGATTCTTGGATCCAAATTGGGAAGATAGATTGATTGGATCTGCGAAGTCAAATTTAATTCTGCACAATTAAATTCTTAGGAAAGTCATTCAAGCCTTTAAATTCACTTTCCTATAAGGTTCATTTAGAAAATAGTTTGAGAAATAGTAAATTACTTTATCAATACACCAATGTACGATTCCCTCTGAATTTTAATCGCACTCATTCGTCACCTTAGGAGTTGGTTTCAAGTTTTCTCTAGCGTCTTCTCCTTGGTGGGCTCCATATGTATACGAAGGAGTGTAGTTCCAACTTTCGCGGTGGATATAGATCTTCATGACATTCTTAATCCAGTTCACATACCGCTTTATTAGAGGAACAATACAAGCCATGGAATATACTACACCGCCAGGCAACAAAGAGTGAACATCGAGGTGACAAGTCTTTTAGTCTATTTGAGCCGCTGTTTGGGATGTCTAGTGGGGATGGTAGATTTTCATTTGGATTCTTGGATCCATATTGGGAAGCTAGATTGATTGGATCCATGAAGTCAAATTTAATTCTGCACAATTAAATTCTCAAGAAACTCATTCAAGCCTTTAAATTCTCTTTCCTATAAGGTTCAGCTGGAAAATAGTTTGAGAAATAGTAAATCACTTTATCAATACACCAATGTACGAATACCTGTGAATTTTAATCGCACTCATTCGTCACCTTAGGAGTTGGATTCAAGCTTTCTTCAGCCTCTTCTCCTCGGTGGACTCTGTATGCATACGAAGGAGTGTGGTTCCAACTTCTGTGGTGGATATGGATCTTCATGAAATTCTTAATCCAGCTCACATACCGCTTTATTAGAGGAACAATACAAGTCATGGAACATACTACACCGCCACGCGACAAAGACCGAACATTGAGGTGACAAGTTTGTTAGCTTATTTGAGCCATTGTTTGGAATGTCTAAAAAGTTTGGCATTTAAGGAGTTTAACTTTTTTAGAAAAAAGAGGAAGAAAAAAAAGTTAGAATATTTGAAATAATTTTATATTGTAGTTTTTTTTCTTTTTATTAAAATGTCTAAAATGCCTTTACTTTTTATTTTTAAGTTGTGGTGTTTGGCATATTGGCACGACTTTTTTTTGTTTTTGTGAGAAAATCTGACTTTTTTAATTGAGGGTATTATAGTAATTTTATTTTTAAAAAAGTTAATGTGTTTGGGATATATGTAAGCTTTTTTTCTTGAAAAATGAGATGAAAAAAAGTAAGTTGGCTTTTTTGGAAAATCAAATGGTATGGCTTAAAAATTGGCTTTTTTATAAAAAGTTAGCTTTTAAGTGATCCCAAACAGGGGATGAGTTCTTGGGGTAGATCAATCTATTATACCTAGAGTGACTTTAATCTGTTGAGCAGCAACCCTCTGACCTTTCACTATTGGATCACTAAGCCTGACTTTCATCCTCAATCGACAGATTGTCTCTTTGCCTTTGCGCTCGAAGCTAACCACCATCCTGATTTCTTAAAGCTTTTTGATTGTTATATTCGGAACAACTATTTCATACATCTTCAACCATTACAAATTTGTGCAAACTTTCCCTTCTCATCTAGTATGTGACAAAACTGGCCAGAGAAATTGTAAACTAGTCTGTGACTTTAATAGTCTACTCATAGATACAGCTTCGTTGTCCGTACATTTCATAAAGATAAAGTATTGATCTTAAACCTGGGCCTCCCAATTTTGGGGGTTAATTTTAATCAAGAGGCATGCTTTGACAAATATTGGAGTAATGTTCTTTTGTTTCTTGTTCCCCCTCACCCCCACCCCTTTCTGCAATCTCTCTCTCTCTCTCTCTCTCTCTCTCTCTTTGCACCCCCCTTCCAAAAAAAAGAAAAAGCAAAACAATCTTTTTTCTGTGGCTTGCTGTGTCCTTTGTTTCTCTTTGCTCGTAAGCCTTTTGTTTTACTTTTTACTTTTTTCCTTACCTTATCACGACCATTTCTTAGGTAACAAATCAAACACTTCTATCATGTGTGAACAAGTATCGGTGCTTGTCATCTTTGTTTACTATCCATTTGCATTGGCTCAAGGAGCAGGTAAAAGTTAGATACCGTGAGAGTATTTAAATTATTGTCACAAAGGGCAGTTTAGTCGTCGTTGCTAATTAGGGTTGCCTAGGGTTTTGGTTTGTATATATTATGTAACATATCATTAGTTAAGCCTCTTGATTATTTTTAATAGTAGTTCTTTCTCCATTCGTATCATGGTATCAGAGCCATCTTAGATAATAAAAAATCCTAGATTAGTTGGACCCTCAACAAACTGCCAAACAACATCAACCAAACCTTTGCGACCTTCGTCGATCGTCGAGCTCTCACACCTTTGCGACCTCCGTTGATCTTTGAGATTATAGAACTAGGGTTGTGGCACTCACATAGTGACCTAACCCGACTTCTCTTGATACCTCGACCATCACCGACCAAATTTGACCTATTGCCAACCAGTGCGTTGAGAAGAATTATTGAGTGCTTAGTTATTTTGGTTTAATCCTTTAAGAAGAGATTGAATATTTGATATAATAGTTTGAGATGAGATATTGGGTTATACGATTTAGACAATCTGTTTGAGACTTTGACATTGGGTATTGAGCTCTTGCTCCTGGGTTATGGTTTTCTACTACTCAACATGTATGAGGATAAACTCCAGGCTATTAGCATTTGACTAAATGGCAATAATTATTTTTATTGATATGATGTTATGAAAATTTTTATTCTTGAATAGCTATGTGCAGTATAGAGAAAAGCAGAGGTTAGTACAATTTCTTATGACCCTTTACGATCAGTTTGAGTCTCTTTGTGGGGCTATCTTGTACCGTTCACCTTTTCTTTCTGTTGATGGTGTTGTTCACGAATTAATTGCAGAAGAGAAACGACTCAAGGTTGCTCAGCTTCTTATACCTTCTCAGTCAATGTTTGTTACCCCTCTCTATTAGTGTGTGCTGCTTCTCGTTCTCCTTTGTTACCTACTCCCTCACCTCATCTTGTTTAGGTTATAGGAATGCTAAAACCACGCGTTGCTATGGATGAGCCAAAAGGGCCATTGGAAGACTACATGCCCTAAGCTAGCATAAAAAGGCGGCACCTCCTCTCGGTCATCCTTGTGCCCCTCTACTCAGTCCTATCGCCCTTCTGTTGCTCTTGCAGCACCTACATCAACTGGCACCACGTCTTCTCCATCCCAGTCGTTGCTAGATCAGTTTCATAAATTTTAGGCTATACTTGCATTCTTTGGGACTCAGTCACATGATTATATGACTACTTCTGATCAGGTTTGCATAGCTCTTATTACTTAGGTATTTCACCTTCAACTTGGATATTTGATTCTGATTTTTCTTATCATATGACATCAAATTTGTCTAGTTTTAGTCATTATGTTTTTCCTTATTCTCATTGTTCGCACTACAAATGAGTCTCTTATGCATGCTGTTTCTATTGGCTCGGTTGCCCCCTCTTCCTTGTCATCCTTGTTTATTTCTAATATTTTATATGTACCACAATTATTTGTTAGTTTACTGTTTATTAGTCTGATTATGGTTTTGATTTTTTTTTCTTTCTCTAGTTATGTTGTTCAGGAACGGATGTCCAAGAAGCAGATTGGAATTAGGCGTAGAGCTGGTGATATATATATTTGGAGAGTTGCACACTTTAGTGCATCCTTCTGTTGCTCTATCTTTCTTTTCCTTAGATAAGAATTATTTCTCTTTTTATCTTTGGTATTCTTGATTAGGTCATTTGTCTAGTGAACGTTTAAAATATTGGTTCGGTCTAATAGTTTAGGTAAAGTGTCTGTTAATAACATTTTTGAGTGTAATGGTTGTAAATTTGCAAAAATATCAACTTTACTTTTTAATAAAAGTACGTATATTTTTACATCTTCTTTCTTTATTGTTCATACAGATGTGTGAGGTCCTTTCCGCATTGCCACAAAGGGTGGATCCGTATATTATGTGTCTTTTATCGATGATTATAGTCAGTTTTGTTGGGTATATCTTATGTCTCGCAAATATGATTTTTTTCGTATTTATCACATTTTCACTCTATAGCCCAAACACGGTTTTCTATCACCATAAAGATCCTTCGTTTGGACTTGGGAAGGGAGTATTTTTTGACTGAATTTATCGACTTTTTAGCTTTCTCCAGCACCATTCATCAATCTTCCTGTTCTAATACTCTGGTACAATGGTAGAGCTAAAAGAAAGTATCAATATATTCTTGACACAACTCGATCTCTTCTCCTGTACTCATCTGTTCCTACTATAAATTCAGCTCGGGGAAGTATAGTGGGCGTTTGGGGAACATAAATAAATCCTCTTGAGGATTTGTGCTTGGCGGTCCATATAGGAATAGTAGTTTTGTGCATACCCAACCAATATGTGCCTGTCCGATACTTGCCCCCTCCCTTTTCTTCCCCCCTGGTTGTGTGTGGGTCACACTTCAAAAAGGCCCTACGGGGACCCTTCACTTATTTGTGTGAGCTCCCTACCCGCTCACGCTCTTTATGAACAACCCGACGCTTTGCCGAAACACACCATAGGTTGGTCCAACAACTAGTTGGCTCTTCGCTTTGGAAGGAAGAAAACAATAAGTGGGCTCAACTATTAAGGTCCTGATTTCATACGTCCACTCGTGGGCAGGTGAAGCTGTCTTTAGGGCAGTGTATCTTTTTAATCGTATGGCCACTCATTTTCTTTTTAGGATCTCACTTTATGAGAAGCTATCACGCTCATAATTACTCTTTGTTGTGTATTTTTGGCTCTGTTTGTGTCCTTCCTAAACAAGAGTGGAGTAAACTCAGTGCACGTTCTGCTCTGTGTCTTTTTAGGGTGTGGTCTCCAGCAAAAAGGATATAGGTGGTATTATCTTGTTTCCAAACGGTTATATGTTTTTCGTCATATTGTATTTGTTGAGCATCTTTCTTATTTTGCTCTTCTTTCCAAACTCGCTCTTGTCTCCAATGATGATTTGGTTTATATTGAACATTTTCCTCTTGACTTGTCTTATGAGAAGTTTACTTCTACCCTTGATGTTCATGATCTCCCCCTCACTTTGTGTCCATCTCATATTTTAACTCTCCCGTTAGTTTATTCTCGTCGGCAGGCTCCTTCTCCTCAGTCCTTACCCATCAGCTCTGACCTTGCTACCTCTGCTTTTGTGGCTCTCAATCCTCCTGAATGTCGCTACTCGTTACCTCTGCTTTTGTGGCTCTCATACTTGTTTCTCACATTCTTATCGTGCTTTTTTATTTATTTCTATTCGTGTTTATTTTGAGCCTTAGTCTTATAAACAAGTAAGTATTGATCCTAAATGGGTTAAATCCAATGTCTAACAAATTTTCTGCTTTTCAAAAGACGAGTACTTAGGGAGTTTGTTTTGTTGTCTGCAGGTAAAAATCTCATTGGTTTTAAGTGGGTATACAAAGTCAAAACCCACTCTGATGGCTCTTTGGAGCACTATAAGGCCCGTTTAGTTGTTAAGAGCTTTTTCTAGGAGTATGGCATTGATTTTGGGAAAACCTTTGCTCATGTGGTTAAGATGACCAATGTTCGTACTTTGATCTCCATTGCTGCTGTTCGTTAGTAGCCTCTCTTTCAATTTGATGTCAAAAATACTTTTCTCAATAGCTATCTCACTGAGGAAGTTTATATGTGTCCTTCTTCGGGTCTCTCTCATCCCCTTGGCTTGGTCTGTCGTCTCTGTCGTTCCCTTTACGGTCTCAAACAATCTCCTCATGCTGTTGTGCATAGTATAAACGTTTTCAGTCTACAATTACATAAATTGACTTTTATCCTAGCACTTATAATTCGGCCCTTTTTATCCGTTATACATCTAATGGTATCGTCGTCTTGCTATTATATGTGGACGACATGATAATCGTTGGTTCTGATCCTACCACTATCTTTGAAGTAAAGCAACATTTGTTTTGGGAGTTTGAGATGAAAGATTTGAGCCCTCTTTGGTATTTTTTCGGTATTAAGGTTACTTATTCTCCCAAGGGCTATCTTTTATGCCAAACTAAGTATGCTTATGACGTTGTTCACCATGCCCAACTTACTCACAATAAAATGATAAAATTGTTGGGACTCCCATTCAGTTACATACTAAGTTCTCTACTGATAGCTGCCTCTTGAGGATCCTTTTATCTATCAGGAGTTGGTTGGTTATTTGTTATATCTTACCATGACACGATCTGATATTATCTATGCCGTTTATGTTGTTAGTCAATTTGTCTTTACTCCTCGCTTCATTTATTGGGCTATTTTGCCCCGTTTTTACGTTATGTCTGACATACAATCTTTCAGAGTTTGTTGTTGTCATCTGTGTCTTCATTGACTTTTCAGGCATATGCGGATGCTGACTGGGCCGGTGATGTTTCTGATCACAAGTCCACTACTAGCTTTTTTATCTTTTTTGGTGACTCTTTTATTTTCTAGAAGAGCAAGAAATAATCCGTGATTGCACGTTTTACTGTTGAAGCCGAATATTGTGTTAGGGCTCATGCTACCGCTGAGATTGTCTAGCTTCGGCCTTCGGTGTCTTCTCTCTGATTTGGGTGTTAATTCCACTTCTCTTAGCCCTCTCTACTATGATAATAAGAGTGCCATTCAAATCGCTTATAATTCTGTGTTTCATGAACATATAAAGTATATCGAAATTAATTGTCACTTTATCTGTCACCACCTACAATTGGGTACCATTGGTCTACCATTTGTGTCAGCAAGGACATTTATGTCTTTTTCCTTGTAGTTTGCTAATTTCTTTATTAAAACTTGCACTGCTGCTCGCTTTCAATTCTTGCTTGACAAACTCATGCTACTCTCCAGAGTCACATCATGTGTTTGAAGGGGTGTGCGTGAAAGGGTATTTTAATTATTGTCACAAAGGATAGTTTAGTCATTGTTGGCTGTTGCTAATTAGGGTTTCCTAAGGTTTTGGTCTCTCTCTCTCTCTCTCTCTATATATATATATATATATATATATATATATATTTTGTAACATATCATTAGTTGTTAAGCCTCTTGATTATTTTAATAATAGTTCTTTCTCCATTCGTATCAGATGCTTCCTCTGTTTGTCATGGAGGCTGTTTCCATCTGCATTATTTTAGTTGTTAGAAAGAATTTGGAGACTATATGTAAATGAAAGCCTTTGCTGTAGAGTGTAGAATTACAGTAGCTGTTTATCACAACTTGAGACAGGATTCATCTTGTATTGAACCAGGTCTGTGATTTATTAGGTTTGAAGTGCTGTTCTTATCATCAAGTACAGGTTTAACTTTTTTTTTTTTTCTCTAACAACTTGAATGTATAGTAACATTTTTCAGTTGCCACAAAGAAGTTCAGTGCCTTGCCATTGATGGTTATATTTCTGAATTCCTTAGAACTTCATAAAAAATCAGAAGATTGGCTATGCTGGAGTGATTGATGCAGAATCGTTCTGTTGCATATAGGCAGTATTCAGTAGTCACATCCTTTGTTAAAAACACGGTTTTTGCTCCACCTTCCAATGATCTGC